>CAUYLG010043164.1:0-147957 GCA_963573385.1 Cacajao melanocephalus
ATATGCACCCAATACAGGAACACCCAGATACATAAGGCAGGTTCTTAATGACTTACAAAGAGACTTAGACTCCCACACAATAATAGTGGGAGACTTTAACATTATACTGTCAATATTAGACAGATCAATGAGATAGAAAATTAATAAGGATATCCAGGACTTGAATTCAGACCTGGAACAAGTAAACTTAACAATTATTTACAGAACTCTCCACCCCAAATCCACAAAACATACATTTTTCTCAGTATCACATTACACCTAATTTAAAAGTGACCACATAATTGGAAGTAAATCACTCCTCAGCAATTGCATAGCATTTCACAGGTTTCAATAAAATATTGGTTGGCTGCTTGTTTGTTATTTTCATCCCTTATTCCTCCCTGTCTCCATAGTTAAGCACAATTATTGGCATAAAAGAGGTTTTTAATACCCATTTTTAGATGGCATTCTAGCCTGGGCAATAGAACAAGAATCCCATTCTCTCTTCCTCTTTCTTTCTCTCTTACATTCTTTTTTTTCTTTCTCTCTTTCTAAAAATAAATAAATAAATAAAAGTACCTCTTCTTGCACTTGCTATGCTTTCTCCTAGAACATTTTTTCCTTCCCTATTGCTTGACTAATTCCTAATTATCCTGTCCATCCTTGCCCTCCACCCTCCACCATACGACCCCAGCTAATCACCAAATCAATCATTGTTTCCCTGCAGACACCTGATGTTTCAGGTCATTGTACCACTCATGGTTCCCAGACACAATACATATCATCCTCCTTCTAAAATTATGCTCAATTATTTGCTCCATGAGGGATGCCTTCTCCCCTCAACCAATATTAATCCATCAGAATCTCAATAATCCTTCAAGGTCCATCACAGAAACCCACAACGTTTTTCTTATTTTAAATGCTTGTGCTCTTTCTTTTCATCTTCAAGGATGTTTACAATACTTTTTTTTTACAGTACTTAAACTACATTCTTGAGACTCATGTGGTAATTTTATGGTTACATGTTTATTAACTGTATCTCCTAATGTTTGTTGTTGTTTTTGAGACAGAGTCTTGTTCTGTTGCCCAAACTGGAGCACAGTGGTGCCATCTTGGCAAGGGCACCACCTCCCAGACTCATAAGATTCTCATGCTTCAGCCTCCTGAGTAGCTGGGATTATAGGCGCACACTAATGCACCCAACTAATTTTGTATTTTTAGTAGAGACGGGTTTTTACCATGTTGGCCAGGCTGGTCTTGAACTCCTGACAGCCAGCGTTGGCTTTCTCAAGCACTGGGATTACAGGTGTGAGCCACTGCACCCAATTGAAAGTACATATCCTAATGTTTGAAAGCAAAAATGGTGTCTGTGGCAGCATGAGAATATTCCTCATAGATCTTCCAAGACAGGAGGATAATACAGCATGCTCTGGAATCCAGCATCAGGTTTGTGCCAAGGGTATACCCCCCATAGGCTGATCCTGGCCAATGACTGAATATATCAAGGAATACTTAGGCTAACCCATTCTTAGGACACAAAGGCTCTCCTCTGATGGCCAGCTTTGACTTAGGAGCCCCCAGGAGCACTACTGAACTTCCCTCAGAAGGAAGGGGATATCCATTCAGGGTCACACTTTCTTCACAGTGTGAAGGCTCTCCAAGTCTGTCCCAGCCCCCTCCTCATTTTCCCTCATATGGCATTTTCCCAGATGTTTCCAGCTGTTTCCCCATATATTTAATCCAATCTTGGCATCTACTTCCCAGAAAACCTGGAATAACAAAAGTGGTGCCAGGAGTGATCCTCAGAAACAGGCAATGAATTGAGGATTAGAACTGGCCAAGCCACCACCCAGCAGAGGAAGAAGACAGCATCCCAGTTGGAAGGAGGGGCATGGATAGTCACTGGCATGAGGTAGCCCACCATTCCTCTAATAAGGCTAGCATTTCCCACTGCAGAAGCCCCTGTCCCATAAAACTACACATGCCAGTGGGAGATGAAATAATACACCTGCCTCCACCCACCGCCCCCGCCACACACACACAAAGATATCAGGTTCTAATTTCTATAATCTTTGAATATGTTACATTACATGGCAAAAAGGACCTTTCACACGTAACTAATTAGAATACTGAGGTGTGAAGATTATCCTGGATTATCTGGGTGCACTTAAAGCATTCTAAATACTTTTTTTTCTGATGATAAAAATTGAAGATGACACAAACAAATGGAAGGACATTTTGGAAAGACATGCTCATGGGTTGGAATAATTAACACTGTTAAGATGACCATACTGCCCAAAACAATCTACTAATTCAATGAAATTTCTATCAAAATACCAGTATTATTCTTCACAGAAATAGAAAAAAAAATCCTAAAATTTGTATGGAATCAAAAAAGAGACAGAACAGCCACAGCAATCCTGAGCAAAAAGAACAAAGCTGGAGGCCTTACACTGCCTGACTTCAAAACAGATTACTATGGACTTGTAAAAGCCTAAAAGTATAGCCTTGTAAATAAGCAGGGTGCTGTTACAAAAATAGATACTTAAACCAGTGCAACAGAATCCAGAAGTAAATCCACACATTTATAGCCAAGTGATCATTTGATAAAGCCATCAAGAATAGGCACTGGGAAAAGGACACCCTCTTCAATAAGTGATTCTAGGAAAACTGGATAATCATATACAGAAGAATGAATCTGGACCCCCATCCCTCACCATACACAAAAATCAACTCAAGATGGACTAAAGATTCAAACTAAAGGCCTGAAACTATAAAACTATTAGAAGAAAACATAGGAAAACTTTTCAAGATATTGATCTAGGCAGAGAATTAATGGCTAAGACCACAAATGCATAGGCAACTAAAACAAAAATAGGCAAATGGGACTACATTAAACTTCTATACAGCAAAGAAAACAGTCAGCAGAGTGAAGAGGCAACCTCTTGGATGGGAGAAAATATGTGTTAACTACTCATTTGACAGGGAACTAATATCCAGAGCATACAAGGAACTCAAACAACTCAATAGTTAAAAAAAAAAAAATCCCTTTTAAAAATGAGCAAAGAACATGAATAGACCTTTTTCAAAAGAAGACATACAAATGGCCAACATGTTCAACATCATTAATTATCAGGGAAATGCAAATCAAAACCCCAGCAAGATATCTTACCCCAGTTAGAATGGCTATTACCAAAAGACAAAACATAAAAGAAACTGATATGATTACAGAGAAAAGAGAAAAGGGAGCTCTTATACACTGGTAGTGGAAATGTGAGTTAATATAGCCACTATGGAAAACAGCATGAAGATTTCTCAGAAAAATAAATAAAAAAATAAAACAGAGTTACCATATAACCCAGAAGTCTTACTGTTAGGTATTTATCCAAAGGAAAAGAAATCAATATATCAAAGTGATACATGCACTGTCATATTTGCTGCAGCACTATTCACAACAGCAAAGATATGGAATCAACGTAACTATCCATCAATGGATGAATGCGTAAAAAAAAAATGTGGTATATATACATGATGAAATACTATTTAGCAATAAAAAAGGACGAAAAATATCATTTTCAGCAAGATGGGTGGAACTTGAGGTTAATATGCTAAGTGAACCAAGCCAGGCACAGAAGACAAATATTTCATATTCTAACTCCTATGTGAGAGCTAGAAAAAATGGTCGTGTAGGGGTGGAGAGTAGAATAATAGATACAGATACTGGGAAGGGTATATGTGTAGAAAGGGAATGAAGAGAGGTTGGTTAATGGGTAAAAACACAGTTAGATAGAAGGAATATATTCCAATCTTTGATAGAAAAGCAGATGGCTCTAATTAGCAACACTGTATTGTACTTTTCAAAATAGCCAGAAGAGGACTTGAAATGTACCCAACACGTAAAAATGATAAATCTATAGGTGATGAATACCCTAAATACCCTGAATTGATCATTACCCATTCTATGCATATAACAAAATTTCACATGTACCCCATAAATATGTACAAATATAATGCATCGAACAATATTTAAATATAAAAAAAGGTTCTTGTAAGAGGAAGGCAGTAGGGTCGGTGTCAGAGAGGAAGGCAAACAATGAAAGCAGAAGTCAGAGAGACAGAGACACAGAGAGAGAGAGAGAGAAAGTTGGAGATGCTATGTTGCAGGACTTAAAGGTGGAGGAAGGAGCCATAGTAGAAAATTCAAAGAAACAACTTCTCTCCGGCTAGCATCTTGATTTTAGAACTTCTGACTTTCAGAACTAGAAGATATAATATTTGTATTCTTGAATGGCATGAAGCCTATGGTAATTTATTACAGCAGCCGTGGGAAACTAATACAGTGCCCCACTCAGGAGCTGCCACATCTTCTCTTCTGGCTTCCAAGCTGCTAAATAGGGAAAAATTTCATCATAACCAGACTAGGGATATCCTGAGTCTAGTAGGAGCAGAAAGCAATTATATGCCTAAAAAACTACATCCCTAAGAACTGGCAGGAGTCAGGGAAGTTCTCCTGTCAGTTGAATTTGAGGATACTTGATCAAGGAGACTAAAAAGTAAAGCTGGATAAGCAAGATTTCATTGAGTTAGAAGTATTTTATTTAACAGAGTTTAATGTTCTAGTAAGGAATGGAGGGAATGAGACAAACTTGTTGCCTACTGTGGCTCTGAGAAGCCTGGAAAAAAACAATGGTCAGCTTTCAGCAATGCAGAAATGCTTGCATTTCCCTAGCAGGTGATAGAGGAAGAAATAAAGGGGCTAAGGGAATATGCTTGATAAAATGGATAAATGATGTGAGTCCACAAGATCCACCACATGAGCATGTTCCTTGGGAAGCCCAGAGAACACAGAAAGCTTTCGCCAAGGTTATGAGGAATGCACTGGTGAGAGGGGGCAGACCACTATCACTATCTGAACTAAGAAGTTCAGAGGCAGTCACTTTGTAGGCCAGGGTTGAAGGGAGGTGAGGCAGTCACTGGGCTTGGCTTAGTAGTGTGAATGGGAAGGATGGGTCTGTGTAGAGGACTATGCTAGCACATTCCATAACAAGATGAGGGTCTGATCTGTAGTTTCAGGGATGGTGCTTCAAAGAAGGTGAGTTCCATCTATCGATAAGAAATGTAGATTTTTAAAAAAGGTCTATATTTCACCCATCCTTTAGTAATTCACCACTGTGTTCACTTCAGTAGAGTTTTTATAACACATTCTAAAGCCTCTTTGAGGCTCAGAAATATTTGTGAAACAAAATTCTGGAACCGCAAATAAAATGTTAAATGGTCGCTTTAAATAGAAAATAGCATATCTGGAAAAATTTCATGTAACTGTGTGCTTTAATCAGCCTTTCATTTTCTAAGCGTTATGTATTTAAGTAGTAAGCAATAGAAATATACTTTAATCTTTGGCAGTCAAATATTATGTTCTGTAGCCAGACTGAAATCAATATACACAAATGTCTTGGTAGTTAAATATAATCATAATATATTGGTATGATATTTCATATCTCATCACAGAGGATGCCTACCTGCAATGCTCTCTTTTGTACCAGAAGCTGATAGGCCAGATACTTCATCTTGTCCAGAGGCCTCATGGTGTAATGGGGGAAGAAAATGGGTTCTAGAGTCCTACCAAAAGAGATGCAAATGTCAACTCTGCCACTTTCTAGTTTTCTCAACCAGAACTTGTTTATTAACTTCTCTCACCTTGGTTTAATCCTCTATAAACAGGAAATAGACACGGGCTTCTTGCAAGCAATATATGAGGTAATATCAGCTGATACCTGATCAACAAATGCTAGTTCTGTTCCAAACCCCACCTTCTTTCAATTTTCTTTCCTAACCATCTCCATGCCCCTTCGTATTTCAGCCTTACAATGATAGATTGTGAGGAAATAGACTAACACAGGCCAAAAGATACATAGCCTTATCTTTGAAAGCCACTTCCATTTACAATGGTCAGAAAATGTCCAAAAACACAAAATCTGACCTTTCCCCCACTCCCACAAAGTCATACATAACTGTTCTTTTTTTTCTTTTTCAGATTTTAATGTAGTAAGGAACACTTAACACTTACCACATCCACCCTCCTACCAGATTCTTAAGTGTCCTATATAGTATTGTTGTGGACAAACAGAATGTTGCAGAGCAGATGTCTGGGCCTTATTCACTTGCATAGCTAATTTTATGCCCCTTGATATCAACTCCCCATTTTCCCCTCCCCTCACCCCCTGGCAACCACAATTCTCTTCTTTGCTTCCGTGACTTTGAGCAGGCAGAGACAAATTCTTAGCAATCACCTATAAAACTGCTAAATTTAGATTTCTGAGGGTTTTAAACAACTCAGAGGGCAGTTGGAAGCTCTTTATTCCTGATTCTTAACTGCACTTACACGTATCTAACTATTAGCACCTGCCTTGGCCTTCCTCCTTTAGATCTGTGTTAGTCTGTTCTCATGCTGCTATCAAAAAATACCCAGGCTGGGCACAGTGGTTCATGCCTGTAATCCCAGCAGCTTGGGAGGCCGAAGCAGGTAGATGGCCTGAGCTCAGGAGTTTGAGACTAGCCTGGGCAACATGGTGAAACCCCATCTCTACAAAAAATACAGAAATTAGGTGTGGTGGTGCACACCCATATTTCCTGCTACTTTAGAAGCTGAAGCGGGAGGTTGGCTTGAGCCTGGGAGTTGAAGGTTGTGAAAAGCCAAGATCTCACCACTGTACTCCAGCCTGGGTGACAGAGCCAGACAGACAGACAACAGAAAGAAGAGAAAGAGAGAGAGAGAGAGAGAGAGAGAGAGAGAGAGACTAGAAAAAAGAAGTACTTTAGACTGAGTAATTTATGAAGAAAAATGGTTTAATTGGCTCACAATTCTGCAGGCTGTACAGGAAGAATGACACCATCTGCTTGGTTTCTGGGGAGGCCTCAGGAAACTTACAATCATGGTTGGAGGCAAAGAGGAAGCCAACACTCTGCATGGCTGGAGCAGGAGCAAGAGAGAGAGGGTGGGGGGAGGTGCCACATACTTTTAAACAACAAGATCTCGTGAGCACGCACTACGCAGTACCTAGAGGGGATGATGCTAAACCATTTATGAGAATTCCACCCCCATGATCCAGTCACCTCCCTCCAGGACCCACTTCCAACTCTAGGGATTACAATTTGACAGGAGATTTGAGCAGAGACCCAGATCCAAATCATATCAAATCTGTAATGTTGCTTTCTTACCACCTATATCACCACCTGCTCACAGCTATAAATAATACAGACAACAATGCATTTACAATAACATAGCCCATAATTTCTATCTGCCTGCCAATGTAATGACAAGCAACCTCAGCAGAAACTCAAAGATAGCAGAATGCAATTCGAATCAAGAAAATACCCCTACCAGTTCAGTGGCTCACTCCAATCTGTGGCAAGCTCACTCAGATAACACTCCACCTGGAGAGCTCTGCAGCTGATATGGTTTGGCTCTATCCCCACCCAGATCTCACCTTGAATTATAATAATCCCCATGTGTCAAGGGTGGGACCAGGTGGAGGCCATTGGATTCTGAGGGCAATTTCTCCCATGCTGTTCTCGTTATAATGAGAGAGCCTCAAGAGATCCCATGGTTTTAAAAGCATCTGGCATTTCACCTGCTGGCACTCATTCTCTCCCCTGCCACCCTATGAAGAGGTGCCTTCCACCATGGTCATAAGTTTCCTGAGGCCTCCGCAGCCATGCAGAACTGAGTCAACTAAACCTCTTAATGAATTGCCCAGTCTTGGGTATTTCTTCGTAGCAGTGTGAGAACAGACTAATACAGCAGCTGTTCTCCATCGCCAACATCACCCTTAGATGGTTAAAAGTAACTTGTTATATTTGGGGTGGGGGTCAGGGTGAATGGAGAAGGTAGTGGCTAGCCCAAGGCATTTTCTTGCTCAAGGAATGATTTGTAAAGATTTATAATTGTTTCTGTTCCTCTTCACTGGTATTGTCACCAGGTAGATTTTTTTTTTTTTTTGCTAAATGCCACAGACAAATGCCAACGTATGTCCATGGAGTAATGGTATTTAATGGTTTATGCAGAAAAGTTACATTAGTATAAATCAATGGTCCTCAATAGGTGGCAATCCTTCCCTACTCCAACATGTAGCAACTTCTGGAGACATTTTAGGGGCAGGAAATTCTAGTGGCATCTAGTGGCAAGGGCCAGGGATGCTACTAAATATCCTACAATGCACAAGATAGCCCCCCACAACAAGGAATATTCTGACCCAAAGGTAAATAATGCCAAGGTAGAGAAACCCTAGTCACCCCATAATTTAGCTATGAATGCATGTATGCCAAAAGGGGAAGGAACTATAATACAATATCAAAAAAAATCATGTTATAACAAAAAAAAGAAGCTAACATGACCTTTGTCACAGAAGAAAACTTGCGACATTGGAATAGGGAGCAAAAAGCCTTTGAAACACAGGGAAACTTGCATTTATAACAGGTCACTAAAATTAATTCAAAAGATAACATAATAGTGCCCTGAGCTTGCCAAGTATGCCATCATGACTGTAGCCTCATGGACTCATAGGCACGCCTGTAGGAATACAGAAATAGGTTTATTTAATCCTGACTCTCTTTTGAGCACTGGCAAGAGATGCATTCTCTGCGCCAAATCCTGCCCATAGAAAGCTAATGGGTGTTGCATGCAGTTATCCAAGAACGCGAATTGGCTTTGTGGTTTCTTGTGGCATTTGGCTAGCTGAATCAGAGGAAACAACTAGAAGCTGAGGCAGATGGTTCATAGGCAATATGCTATAATGTCTTCTTACAAATATGTAGTTATGTATTAATAGGTAACCTCTTAGGGGACATGGACAAATATATCGTTTTTTGTAATCCCCAGTTTTGAATACAGTTCTGTATGTTGTTGGTGCTCAATACCACTGGTTTTATATTTGTTAAACTATCTCATACTCTATTCAAACTCACATCCTCATATCTTTGGAATGTGGAAGCAGACACAAACAAGAAGCTTAGCAAGGAGCACTTACTAAATACCAAGTACTGCATCAAGGGCCAGAGCCCAGTCATAAATAAGATGAGTATGCTGTCCACCATTTCTGAGCCTATTTCTCCTCTGAGTTTATTGTGACCATTTCTATCTAAGTGAGGCTGAAGGCCATTCCTATAACAGAAGTATAAGTTGAAATTCTCAACTCCATGCTTCTTCCATGAAGTCCTCCATCAGTAACATGCTAACAGGTTGGAACAAGAGTTTACAAATATGTACACTGATCAGGTAGAAGAGGGGAAAAGGTGAAAAAGGAGTGAAGGAGAATGGTGTACTTTCTCAGGTAAAGAAACTATCTTCTACAAGCTCCTTTGACAGTGGGAAAGAGGGTATATAACATGGTATTGAGTAGAGGCAGAAATATTAACCTGGACCAGAGCTACTGGTGTTGAAACGAAGATTCTAGCAATTCTGAGCCCAATGGAAAAAAAAATTTATAACCCATCTGCCAGCCTGTAAGCCTATTTCCACTTCATGATTAATTAGTATCAACATTTTACCAGCCAATATGTCTCAAAGAAAAAAAAATGAACAGTGTTCTCTGCTTTTTTCTTGTGCAATAAATCCCTAGGGATTACAGATACATTTATACTGTATCTTTCAGGACAATTGGAAATATTAACCAAAAGTATGTACCTAATGATTTTTTTCATTTTAATGCATTTGTATTATGGTCAATGAATGAAATTTATCAAATGAATATGTAAATGTGATATAATATTTCTACATATAAAACAAGTTCCAAAAGCATATACGAAGCAGAAAATGTGTCAGACTGTTATATTCTGAGGTAAGCATGGTCAGCTTCTCCTTGTAAGATTACTATCTCCTATACATAAGCTAAGTGACTCTGTAGAAGATTATCTGGCCAAAAGATGTGACTAGAAATTCATAAATGTTCTATTTCTATTAAGCCTGCCTCATTGACAGCCCACTTTTGTTCTCTCCTGTTCTGCAAGACTTTGAAGGCTGATTTAACATTCCTGTGTTCTCAGTTATAATTCTGGTCTTTCCACCAAAGCAGTTTTATTTCCTGACAGTCACTATAGCGTATGAAAGCCAGTGTTATTGGGAAAATATTCCAAATGCACAGGTTATGTGGTTGTGGAAAATAGGCATTAATGGAAAAGGGACTGAAACCAAGTTCTCTTCCGATTGCTATTTTGGAACTTCTGGTTTTTCTGTGGAGCTCCAAGTCAGTGGTGATTGCAAAACCAAAAAGACCGAACAGAATATTAGAAAAGCAAATGACAAAGAGGAGTTTATTTAGAAAATAGATAAATACAAATTGTGCTTTATGGGCTTTCATGTTTAAGTCAGAAGGAATGGATAATGAACAGTCTGAAAGTGATGTAGTGGAATTTCTGTATTTCTCTTTTGTTTCAAATCATTCTCCCTGTATCTGATGCTAAACTCTTCAGAAAGGTTTCACAGCTGCGTCCTTTGGGCACAGGGCATGTTCTGACATGCAGAGGTTTATCTTGTGCAGCCTGTGGCAGCCAGCGCCACCTAGCTTCTGTATACATTTCCTCAACTCAACAGTTTTCCAAATTGTTAAATTAAATAAGCCAGTCTTCTGTGAGGGCTCAGGATCAGTCTCACAGATTTTGAATGATGAAAGTCAGGACAGGACTTCGAACAGCCAAACTGCTCTGAATGGTTGTCAGGTAGAAAGACATGTTCTCTAAGTCTATGGAACTTTAGGTAGGACTGACAACATTTCTCAATGCATTCATCGCCAGCCTGTCTTCTATTTGACAAATCTTTGTGTGCCAAGTAGTTAGATAATATGCATAAAGACCAGCTTCTGCATTTTAATCACTATGTTTTAAATTAGGGAGGATTTCTAAGAAGAGAGTCTTTGCTAGGTTCACACGCAGAGACTGCTTCCCAATGAAGGAGATCAGAATATGTCACCCCAAAATATGCTACTTTGGCATAAGAATTATTTCGAGCTGGGGGCGATTGAGAAAAAGCAGACACAAAAGAGCTCTGCCTTCCACCTCTGCCTTAAAGCAGGGCATACATTTCCCCTCGCAAAGGTATTGAAAGAAAAACTTTAGACAAATTACACTTAACAAGAGTTAAAGCTCATTAATCAGGCAGCTCTCAGAAGCAAAATAGGTTCTCAGCGACTCTCGGGCTACCACGTGGTCAGATAACATTAACAGATGGGAAATGGAAAGTGAGCTTCAAAAAGTAGAAATGAGGTACAGAAACAGCTGGATTGATTGCCCTCAGCATCTTATTTAAACCTGGTTTGGACACTTGGCTGCCTGTGATTGGCTGAAACTCAGCTGCTGTGATTGGCTGAAACTTGGGGGCTTGTTACAAGAGTAGATTACAGTCTATTTCCTCATCCCGTTAGGTGACAGTTCACTGTGTATGGAGAAACCTTAGCTTTGGTATAAACAAAGGTGTCTCCCCACCCTCCCCTATTAGAGGAGAACAACCCTTATCAGGAGATGGAGATAGCACCAAGATGTGCTGTGTAAGCAAACTTTAGAAAATAACTCTTACTATTGCTTTTCCTCATAAATTTACCTTCTCACCAATTCACCACCCAGGAAACCCAAACCCTCTTTCCTCTGTCTAGTTGCTTCTCCCCAAGTTATCGTCCTTTGCTAAAATGGTATCGACACCCTCAAGCTTAACTGCTTTTTGGGGGTTTTGCACTTCTTTTCTATGAAACCCTGCACATATAAGAATGTTAACATCACATCCAGTGTGTACAATTTTCTTCTGTTCATTTGTCTTTTGTCAGTTTAGCTTGCAGGCCCAGCCTCAGAATATAAGAGAGTAAAAAAAGTTTTACCTCCCATACATTTAGAGTCAGTGAACAATTGATTACTAACTATGAGAAAAGTTAGAAAATCTAGGGAAAATGGCAAGACGTAATTTGCTCTGTCTCAGAGCATCCTTCGTGGTTCTGATGTCACCTTTGAATGGAGTTAATGATTCTTATCTCCTGCAAAGATAAGAGAGATCTCATCCAAAGCATCATATGCTTTTATCTTTGGACTAACTTATGACTGTGATGTGAGAAACAGAGGAGCACAGAATCATGGGTCAGGCTCATTCTTTGTAGATGAGACCAATTGCTTGAGGGCATGATTCGGTGTACATTAGAGTCAGTGGGTGTTTGGAATATATAAATGACATCAACACAGATAAATATAGCAGTTGGACAAATAGCCTACTTGGATTGTCTGGAAGGCCTTTTTGTTTTGTTTTAGTTTGGAAGCAAGGACAATATGATTACCAACTATTAGTTTAATGAGGAAATTTTCCAGATGGTGATGATGATTAGAATGATCAAGAAATTAGAAGCTCTTCAATCCTCATGGGAAGATTTTAATGGAATAGACTCTCTGCTGCCTCCTGTAGACTTGGACTTTTTTTAAAGAAAACCCTACCATTACTACAGTTTCCAGTTGTAGCAATTGGAAGAAGAAAGAAATAGCACCTACAAGCCTAAAAGTTCTCTTCCTTCCAATGAAAAAGCAGCTTAAACCTGTCTAAAGTCATGCATGTTACCTCGGCAAGTAAAATCTTACCATTCAGTACACTGAGTGAGGTTTCTTCCCCTCCCAAGCAGCTTTAACAATAAAAACTTTAGGGTTTTTTGTTTGTTTGTTTTTTAAGAAGTGGGATCTAGCAACAACTCAAGTTCCAGGACAGTCATTCTTTACTGACAAAGGAAGCAAAGATGAAAGTCCAATTAAAAGCCTATGAAATTTCCATCATGTTTCTTCCAAGTGAGTTTGGAGTCTTTGGAATTCTCAAAATAATTCATATGATCTCAGAGGCCAATGTGTTTTCTGACTCCCCTCAAGGTAGCCATATGAGGAATGGCAATGAGTTTTACACCAGCATTTGCTGACAGTAAAATATAATGAAAAACATTTATTTGTAATAATGTAGACCACATTCTAACTGCCATTTAATGTAACCACACTATATTGCATAAGGTTTCAATTTAGCATAGCTAATCACAGGGCCAGTTCTACTCTGATGTAGACCTTTTGCATTCTGCCTAAGAAAATCTACTAAAGCACTGCTTAGGAGAGAGACCCAGACAAAGTCACATTTGGAATTAAACATGTTAGAGTTTTAAACTTTTTGAAATTTATAAGTGATAAAATGAAGATTTTTATTAAAAATTGTTGTTAAATATTAACCATTAGCAAAGGGAAATTTTGGTTACTATCTGTAGTGGGTTGATTGGTGACCCCCACCAAAATATATGTCCACCCAGAACCTGAAGGGTGACCATATTTGGGAAAAGGGTCTTTGCAGATGTAATTAAGAATCTCAAGATGAGGTCATACTGGATTAGGGTGGTCCTAAGTACAATGACAATATCCTTATAAGGAAAGGAGAAAACACAGACACAGAGAATGAGGGCACTGAAGACAGAAAGAAAAACAGAAGTGATGCTGCCACAAGCTAAAATCACCTGGAACCACCAGAAGCTGGAAGAGGCAGGGAAGGACCCTCCTCCAGCACCTTTAAAGGAAGCGTGGCCCTGCCAACACCTTGATTTCAGACTTCTGGCTTCCAGAGCTGTGAGAAAACACATTTCTTTCCTTTTAAGCCACATTTGTGGTCATTTGTTACAGTTGCCCTGGGATACTAAAACAATGCATTCAAATATCACAATAAAAAATCAATTGAAAGGAATGAATGTTTAAAAACAAATCCTGGCCGGGCATAGTAGCTTATGCCTGTAATCCCAGTACTTTGGGAGTCCGAAGTGTGTGGATCACGAGGTTAGGAGTTCAAGACCAGCCTGGCCAACATGGTAAAACCCCGTCTCTACTAAAATATAGAAAAATTATTTGGGTGTGGTGGTGCATGCCTGTAGTCCCAGCTGCTTGGGAGGCTGAGGCAGGAGAATTGCTTGAACCCAGGAGGCAGAGGTTGCAGTGAGCCAAGACTGCGCCACTGCACTCCAACCTGGGCAACAGAGTGAGACTGTCTCAATTAAAAAAAAAAAATCCTTCTCCACTGATCAGCAGAGGAAGCCCTTCCTCCCATCCACCCTCCACATCTACCAGCGTGGAAAGCTGCAATGAGAAAGTTTACATCTTTTAAAGCAGTTAAAATTTAGAAGTATAAGAATCAATGAAACTATAGAAAGTACTATTAACCCACCATTCCCTAATCATGTCTTTTTTTGTTAAACTTCCATAACTTTGCAAATGCTGTTCTCTTAACCCGGGATGCCTTTTTCTACCTAGGGAATCCCTACACACCCTTTAAGATGGGGGACAGGTTCTCTCACCGCTTCACAAAATTACCTTCTATACACACCCCTCCTCTCCTCCCAACCCCTACACACAAGGCTCCTTACTTTATTCTGGCTTCTTACCTCTAGTACAATACATATTACAATGCTTTGTGGTTTTTGGTTTATAGAGCTGTCTCCCCCGCTAGGCTGTGAGGTTTATATGTACAACACTATGACCTACTTATTCTCAACCTCTCTATATATGGTCTCCAATCATTCAGTAGTCTAGCCTGGATTTCCTTACAGCACAGTGGCTAAGTTCCAAGGCCTAAGAAGCAGAAGCTGCCAGTTATCCTAAAGCCTAAATGCCAAAGTCCCAGAAAGCCATTTCTATGTCATTCTATTGTTCAAAGCAAGTTATAAAGGTATTCTAGACTTAAGGGGTGTGTAAATATTTCCCTCTTCTTAATCTAAGACACTGCAGGCACGTACAGAGATGGGAGAAATGGTTGGTGACCATATTTAGAGACCACCCTACCTCACCTGAATTCTAATCCCAGCTCTGACTCTTACAAATACTATGACCTTAGCCACAGTCACATAATCTCTAGGCCTTTACCTCCTCTCCTATAAAACTAGGATAACACTATCTTCTTGAAAAGTAGATACTGTTAAAAAGACTAAAGGAGATATTATAATTTATTTAGTATGGTTCTTTACACATGGTAATCTTCTAACAAATGAAAACTATTTTTCCTCTTCTCATAAAGGGGCCGGGGGGTACATTAGAAAACAGGAAGTCAGTAGATCAGTAAAAGGAAATGCTGAGAGAGACCTTCATGGGGAGAAAAAATGAAAGACAGAAGGACGATAAAGACAACCTTTATCAACTTCAATCAATTTTGACCAATTTTATTGCTACTAGGCAACTATAAAAGAAATACCCAAATCTGGCCGGGTGCAGAGGCTCACGCCTATAATCCCAGCACTTTGGGAGGCCAAGGCAGGTGGATTGCCTTAGCTCAGGAGTTGAAGACCAGGCTGGGCAACACGATGAACCCCTGTCTCTACTAAAACACAAAAAATTAGCCAGGTGTGGTGGCATGCTCTTGTAATCCCAGCTACTAGGGAGGCTGAGACAGGAAACTCACTTGATCCCAGGAGGTGGAGGTTGCAGTGAGCTGAGATTACGCCACTGCACTCCAGCCTGGGCAACAGAGCAAGACTCCATCTCAAAAAAAAAAAAAAAAAAAAGAAAAGAAAAAAGAAAAGAAAAAGAAAAAAAGAAAAAGAAAAATGCCCAAATCTGCAAAACGAAGTATTTGTGTGTTCACAGCAAAGTATATTCCTCTCTAGGAAACCTCACAGTTGAATTTTAGGGAATATATCACAGCTTTGCATGATTTTTTTAAACTGTCCTTTAAAAAATAATTTTGCTTCTTTTTTTTGAGACAGAATCTTACTCTGGAGTGGGAGTGACATGATCTCGGCTCACCGCAGCCTTGACTTCCTAGGCTCAAGCGATCCTCCTGCTTGAGCCTGATGAGTAGCCAGGACTACAGGCATGTGCCACCACACCCAGCTAATTTTTTTGTATTTTGAGTCCAGACAAGTTTTTGCCATGTTAGCCAGACTGGTCTCAAACTCCTAACCTCAAGTGATCTGCCTGCCTGTACCTCCCAAAGTGCTGTGATTACAGGGGTAAGCCACCACGCCCAGACCTGTTACTGACTATTAAAGCAACCTATGGCCATGGAGAAAATTTTAGGTATATGGAAACGTAGCAGGAAGAAAATAATAATCATCCATAATGCTATCACAAAAGGTAGCTACTAGAAAGATCTGAACCTATTTTTTTGCAGTAATTTTGTCATCAAAATATTCATCCCTAGCTTATTTTATGAGTATACACTGTGCAGTCAGATAGGGCCACACACTCAGAAGAATCCCATTCTTGGTTTAATGCTCTCCTATCACCATCTTGAAATTCTTAATAATTTTGGAAAAGAGATTTCAAATTTGCATTTTGCAAAGAGCCCTACAACTATGTAGCTAGTCCTGAATGCATGTGTGTATGTTTGTTGGTATGTTCCTGTATAGAAAAACATGGAAGTAGCTATATATGTATGCATGCATTAGTACCCCAGGCAGATCTAGAATTATATACTTTATTTACATATCTTTCTGGTTACTTGTATTTCATTTATGAGCATGTCATGTTTTAATTATTCCATTCCTCTTACATTTTCAGGCTATTTACATTTCTACTAATATGAATTTTTTCAGCACATATCTTTGTGCATACAGTTTTTTATTTCATCTTTATTTCTGTAAAATAGAACTCTAGAAATGGAGTTGCTGGATCAGAGTCCAAATATTTTTAAGTTTATATTTTCAAATTAATTTTTTAAGCAAAACTGTTGAGATTTATAGTCCAAAGGTCAGTCAACAAGAGTGCCTTAGGTATATTTGATAAAATACCACTAACAAAGGATTTACTTGTAGAGGAAAGATGTACAATGGTTGAGAATAAAAATCAAATTCATACTTTGTTTTTAATATTATCCCTACCATTTACTAGCTAGATAGTGATTTTGTACAACCTTTATGTACCTCAGTCCTTTATCTAAAAATGTCCATTTCATTAGAGGTGCTGTGAAGATAACTTTAAGCTTGTATCATTCAACAAATTTGGATTGAATACTAAATCTGCTCTAGGCATCTGCCTGGCCCAGGAGATGCAGCAGTGAACAAGGTCAAAAAGTCCTTACCCTCCTGAAGTTGGACAGATAAGTTAACAAAGACGACAAATTGGGCAAGAAACATTTAAAAAAAAAAGTGTAATGCGTATTATAAAAGAAAGAGAAATAAAGTGTTTAAGGGTATGTAGTTGTGGCCAGAGAAGGCCTCTGAGAATTGGTATGGCTCTGAGACCTAAAAAATGGGAGTGTAAGGAAGCTGTCCAATGCAAGTGGAGTGAGCAGGAAGGAGCATTGAAGACAGAGAAAAACATATGGGACAAGGGCCCCCGAATATGTGTCAAGTTCAGAAAAACCAGAAGTCCCAGGGTAGGTAGGTAGGGTGAACAGAAGTCCCAGGTTACCCAGACAGTTACCGTTTATACTAACTATCATGGCATAATAATTAATAGTGCCCCTCTTTGTCTCAAAAGCATCCTAGTTCAGAAGGTAAATGATGCAGTCAAACTATAGCAAGAAAGCAAAGAACAAGAGGGAGAGTAGGAAGAGATGATCTAAGGGTAGTCTTTGGAGGATTTAACATATTAAGAAGTTTCATCTTTATCTTAAGAGTCATTAATGGATTTTCTACAGGGGATTTACATAATCTAATTTGCCTTTTTATAGATAGATACAGCTACATCAGAATAAATGATTTTTGTTGAGTGAAGAATAGCATTCACAGAGTTTAGAGAAGTTTGAAATACCTAAAACTAGAAGGAATTACTATGTAGATTATTTTTAGAAATCAGCAGTAAAAAATTATTTTAAAATTCAGTAGGCAAAAGGTCTGAACAGACACTTCCCACAGTAGAAAATCCAAAGAGGTAACATGTACATGGACAGATGCTTGCCCTCAAAAGTTATCATAAGATGTGCTACAATTGTAAATATGGTGTTCAGAGAAGACTTGCTAATGAGATGACACTTAACTAAAGGAGAAAACTCTCTGGGAATCTGAAGGCAGAATGTTTTGGGTAGAGAAAACAGCAAAAGAAATGGTTCTAATCTAATAGGTGGTTAG
Source organism: Cacajao melanocephalus (assembly GCA_963573385.1). Taxonomy (NCBI): domain Eukaryota; kingdom Metazoa; phylum Chordata; class Mammalia; order Primates; family Pitheciidae; genus Cacajao; species Cacajao melanocephalus. The sequence continues at coordinate 18,021 of CAUYLG010043164.1, forward strand.
ATATATTCAAGTCAAAATACAACTGTGGAAATTGGATTGAGGCAATATTATCCATAGGTGCCATGCCAAGAAGAATTAATGGATCAGGGATGAAGGAAGATGGGGAAAATAATTAAATAATAGAAATGTGATTAAAGGAAACTTGCTTGGATTAACCATACATATACTAACAACTCAGTCTTGAGGACATGAGGTCAAACAACAAAACAATGACAACCAGGGCAAAGGTTTCTAGGATACTGGCAAAAGAAGAGAGTAAAGAAATGAAATGTGTGAATTTAAGCTAAGCAAGAAACGAAGTAAAGTCTGGGGGAGCTGATAGAGAGAACTTAGAAATGTTTGAAGGATCAGAGGTCACGAGAGGGAGGACCAAAGAACAGGTATAACAGGAGTTCTTGTTAGGAGTTAACCAGAAGATAAATGATCAGAATTAGAGAAGGAACTCTGGCTTTCTAAAGTGGAACAACTTGAATTGTCAACATGGCCCAAGGTATAGTCATTGAAAGCAGTATAGAGGAGGCCATTGTGATAAAGAGGTTATCTAAATTAACAACCCAGGGAAAGGAACTCAAGAATTAGTAGATGTTATTTTTATTATTGTTATTATTATAACCTGTCACAGCATTCTTAAAAACTAGAAGAAATATATAAAACTATATGTAGAAGAGAATCAGAGTCTTAGCAAACAATTAAATACTATCTTACAAAAGTAGTACCAGCAGAGTGCTGTCTCCAAAGCTAGCTTACATTCAAATCTATGGTGTCTGAAAGAACAGAAGAGAAAACAGGATTTCAGACATAGCACGTATTACGCCATTCTCACACTGCTATACAGGAAAGAAGTTTAATTGACTCACAGATTCACGTAACTGGGGAGGACTCAGGAAACTTACAATCATGCTGGAAAGGAAAGCAGGCACATCTTACAGAGGCAGGTAAGACAGAGGAGTGTGTATGAAGGAGGAACTGTCAGACATGTGTAAAACCATCAGAACTCATGAGAACTCACTCACTATCACAAGAACAGCATGGGGGAACTGCCCCCATGATCCAATCACCTCCCACCAGGTCCCTCCCTTGACACATAGGGATTGTGGGTATTGCAATTCGAGATGAGATTTGGGTGAGGACACACAGGCAAACCACATCGTGCCACTAATTATGCTTTTTCATTTTTACTGATTTATACAGAAGGTGCTTCTCTGTCTTTACGTATTTGTTGCTAGTGTTTTTACTCGGGAAATTTCAGAACTGATGGTGCAAGAAAAAAGAATAATTATGAGGTCAACCTGATTTGGAGGGTAGAGAGGCAGGAGAAAAGGAAGATTAAGAAGATCTTAGAAGGAAGATGGCTAAACAGCCCTCACACAACTATAATATGGATGCACTGGTAAATCTCAATAGCTAACATACAGAAAAAGGGACTAGCTTTCCATTCTTTTCTATTTAAACCATTTGTACTTATTCCATACAAAACAATCCAGTCAGATAAGTTTAAAAACAACTGAGAAGGTCTTTATTCAGAGTCAGTCCCTGTCACAACATCGCACATAACACATGCTATAGTGTCTAACACGTTATAACACTATTTGGGATGTGTTTGACCAAGTATCTGAAATTGTCATAACAAAGGAATTCAAAACTCCCATTTTTCTTTTTTTCTAATCATTTGCATTTTCTATCACTCCCTAAAAACTCCAGTTTTCCTCCTTTAATTTCATCTTATTCTACCATTTGAAAGTGCTTCAGAATAAATAGCATAAATACAGCTTAGTTTAATTGATCCATCAGTGTTTCTTGCTCTTTACCGAGCCACTGGTTCCCATAGCCTGATTTTGGAGGAAGCAAGATACTTGAAGGCAGAATATTTACCATGCATTCTCTGAATCTGTCCCACAGGCTGTTTAATACAAGCTGAAGGAAGTACATTCCAGGAAGAAAGTTCAGCGTAGGATGTGGTACAGGCCTAGGGATAGCCTACACAAATGACACAAGGTCTTGATGTGGCCGTCAAAACAAGGAAGATGGGAGGCTGGGTGTGACTCAGTGACTAACTCTCTACCTTGGGAAACCATGGGTTCTTGTGAGTAAGCCCTGCCCAAGATAACGAAAGTATAAAAATATATTTACACAATAGTCATTGAAGTTAAGTGTTTTTCATCTTGTTTTCTAGTCTACTGGCTAAACAGGAAGTTTTTTGCAGGATGCTCCAATATCCTCTGTTCAGAGTAACAACTTTAGCACTTTGCTTTCCTTTTCTCCCATGATACCTCTTAATGTTTCCGCCCTAGGTCCTGGATTTAGTCACAGATTTCCTGCAGGAAACTAAGGCCCTTTAGCTTTTTGCAAGAATCAGGCATACTCCATATAAAAGATTCACAAGGAACCTTTTGTAAATAGATTCATCTTATTTGTGTGCCTTGGGGAAAGTCAGAGTTAGTGAGTTAATAAAACTGCACAAAATACAACCAGCATCTCTGTCAATCCCACAACACTCACTGGCAGTCAGGTACTTAAAATAATTCCTGATCATAGGGGAAGGACAAATGATTCACTGGGTTCACTGCAAAAGGAAGCTCTTTCTCCAGTGCTTATCTCGGCACCTGGAAATCATTACAAGGGCTAAATGCTATTGGCATATAAAGATGATGATGAAAATAAAATTGGACCAGTGGGAGCTGGCTATATTGTGTTAACATCTAGAGTGATTATATTAACAGTTGCTAATTTTCCTTTAAACTAATATTCTATTCACCTGGACATATTTAATTGTAAGTTCTACCCTTCTGATCCAGTAGAGCATGGTGACAAATAGTGTGGACTTGGAGACAGGGGGCCCTGGGTTTCAATCCCTCTTTCAACACATTTATCTATATAATATTGAGGAAATCTGTTCATTGGTAGTGGGGAGTAAATTTCTCTTTTCTTCATCTTTAAAATGAGAATAATAATTGCATTTGACTGAATAAAAAACTTAGTCATTTTCGTAGACATAAATTTCTTGTAAAGATTAAGGAGCAGATATATGTAAAGTGTCTGGCACATTGAAAATGCCTGTTAAAATTAACCAAAACAATTATATTTTTATTATTATCATGTTCCATCATTTGTTCTTTTCATCTACAGTTATGGAATAGAAATAAAATGTAGACCACTTAATAACACTCTGGAGTATGAGATACTGGAGGACAGCAGTTTTTATATTGGTTCACTGCTGCATTCAACCCTGGAAAATGCCTGGTACACAGCACGTACTCGGTAAATATTTGCTACAGGTAGAGGTTGTAGTAAGCTGAATGGATAAATTAATAACATGAAGACGACTACAAGAAGATAGAATTTAACACCTGTCTTAAAATCTTGAGCTATTTTATCCCATTTCTTTTTAGAAAAATGTGCTATTTGTTGAAATAGTAACTTCTCTAATTAGACCAAGTGGGAGGGTACATTTTCAAGATGGTCAAATACATCCAGTTCTGAAAGCCTTAATCCCTAGAGATTTCAGGTCATCCCAGAAATGTCATTAGCAACCCAACTGAAGAAACAGCTGAAGTTATAAGAAGGGTTCTGCTCTGAATAACAGGAAGCAGCCTGGATGTCCACCGTTCTTAAAAACTCATGACAGTTATGCCTGTTCAGAGGTAAGAATGACACATTTACTTGTGGCATTTACCTTCTCAATTTGTCTTCTGCCTAAGTTTCTTTCCCTTGCAATAAACAAGGAGACTATAGAGAATTTCTAAAATAGAGATAGTACTTTTCATTTTCTTTCTATTTTATTTTTGTTTTATAGAGACAAGCCCAGGATGGTGTTAAATTCATAGACTCAAGCAATCTGCCCACCTTGGCTTCCCAATGTGCTGGGATTACAGACATTAACCACTACATCTGGCAGATTTTTCTTGGTAATTTATAGCAAAAGGTCTTGGGCCTGAGCCTTAAAAACTATGTAGTGGCGTCAACTGAAGGCCATAAGAAATATTAAGAAAATGGCTTATGGAATGAAATGTTATTGGTGTTTTGAGTCTACAGCTAAAGAGACACTGGTAATTTGAAGAAACAAAATTAGCACACTGATCATGACATTTTATTTATCAGCCATGGGGTCTTTAAAAAAGAGTATGGGCCAGGTGAGGTGGCTCACACCTGTAATCACAGCACTTTGGGAGGCTGAAGTGGGCGGATCACGATGTCAGGAGTTCGAGACCTGTCTGGCCAACATACTGAAACCCCATCTCTACTAAAAATACAAAAAATTAGCCAGGTGTGGTGGTATGTGCCTGTAATCCCACCTACTCGGAAAGCTGAGGCAGGAGAATCGTGTGAACCCAGTAGACAGAGGTTGCAGTAAGTCGAGAATGCACCACTGCACTCCAGCCCAGGAAACAGTGCAAGACTCTGTCTCATAAACACTTTCGACTTGAAGATGGGGTTTTGCCAGGGGCCCACCCCTGTCTGCCTAGAATTTCTCTGCCTCATGCCTCTATCAATATAATTCTTACTAAAGTATATAAACAGGCCACGTGTGGTGGCTCACACCTATAATCCCAGCACTTTGGGAGGCTGAGGCAGGTGGATCACGAGGTCAAGAGATCGAGACCATCCTAGTCAACACAGTGAAACGCTGACTCCACTAAAAATACAAAAATTAGCTGGGCATGGTGGCGCATGCCTGTAGTCCAAGCTACTCGGGAGGCTGAGGCAGGAGAATTGGTTGAACCCGGGAGGCAGAGGTTGCAGTGAGCCAAGATTGCGCCATTGCACTCCAGCCTGGGTAATAAGAGCAAAACTCCATCTCAAAAATAAATAAATAAATAAATAAAATATATATATATGGTACAGTCAAGAGTGTAAAAGGCAAGCAAGTCAGCTCTGAGCCACACTGCTTGGGTCTCAGTCCTGGGTCCATCACTTACTAGCTGTGAAACACTAGGAGACCTACCTCCCCTCTTTGTGCATAACTTTTCCAGAGTATTCAATGAGATGCTACCCAGGAAGCACCTTGCACAATGTCTAAAATGGTGAACATTTAATAAATGTCATCTTTACTGATCCTATGATGTTTAATAAAGATAACATCTGCTTTGGAAGAGATGCTTTTAGAAAGACAGGATCATCAAAACGCTTTATTCTTTTTGTTTTGTTCCCATTTACATCATTTCCTTGAAAATAGTGTCAGTTCTGAGGTATTTAAACTTTTATTCAGCTAAAAAAAAAGTTCAGCATTGTAGATACGGCACGGTTGGTCGTACTCATGCTTAAAAATAAAACAGCAACAACAAAAAATCTTTTTGATGCTGTCCGCTGGAAATTTTGACACTTCGATTCATCTCTTGACCATCTTCCTGTTTCAGTAAGATTCTCATGAGACTCTTGGAAGAATATAGTCTAACACCCTTGAGAGTGAACTGTGCACTCACTTGTGTCGTAAGGATGTTGTTTATATTTTAGATCCTGTTTTCTTCCTGGATGAAGGGCCGCTGTTACCAGGTGCTTCTCCCACTGTTATCGTCTCCTCCTCAGACTCAGCCTGCTGGAAGCAGCTTCCTGCAGCCTCTTTGTGAAACTGGCCACTAAAGAATAGGAGAGAGCCTGTCAAAGGTTATCTCCCACTTGGCTTGTGGTTTCCATGAATATCAAGGTTCATCACGATCTGGTGCAGCAATTTATATGATGTGTCACAGGGCACATAGAAGAGAGAGTTCTTGCTGAAGGAGAGCTCAGAAGGGGAAAAAAAGATAATGTGAGTCGGCAAATGAGATGCTTAAGGGAAGTCCTGCAGTCAGATGCTGTAGACACTGGTTAAAATACAATGCCTAACCCTCCTGGGGAAAATAATGAATGCATGACACCCTGTACAGTGACTTCTAAATTGGTTTGCACATATCTATCTTGATGGTCATGTTGCTCCCAAGAACAACTTTGGTTCAGCTATCCAAACAGAATGAACACCTACTTCAAAAAAAAAATATTGTTACCTTCTCAGATAATTAACCTCCAAAACGGAGACAAAATGAACCAACTTTACTCCAAGAATCAAGAGGCAGTTCATGAGCTAATCAGAAAATAAGGATACTTAATTATGCATCTAACCCTCCTGATTCATCTATGCCATGCCATACAGCCAAAAGCAAGATCAATCTCTGTCCAAGTCTACTTCCCAGACTGGGGAGATCAGCAGGAGGGTAGAAGCTCACAGGGGTACAGAAACTGACAATATAAAAGTCCCACTGAAGCCCTGTTAGATACTTCAATATCTGCCAAGAAGTAAGGACCATGCCTGTAAAAGCCACTTATTTAAGGAAATGAATTAGTAAGGTTGTATCCTCAGAGTTAGCAGTTATTGACGGTAACAGACTTGACTTAGGAATGGGGAAAATATCACTTCCTCTAAGCCAATCTAAGCTATTTCCTCTTCACTACTCATGGTTTCCTTCCAGGCACAGACAGTCCTCAAGTAACATTTTTATAATTCCCAAACCAGCCCATCCTACCCCAACCAGTTCACTGATTGCAAGGGCAAATCATAAATGGTAGTCATAACAGCAAAATGCAAAGCATAATCAAGAATTTTCCCATTGTTGGCAAATTAGGGGGGGAAATGGAGCCAAAGAGGGTAATGTTGAATAAAAGAATATCATTTCTTAGAAGTATTATTGTGATCAGTTTTTTACAGATTTCAGAAAATAGAGATTTGGAAAATACATAGAACCACTTTTACTCTGAATCAGTTGTTGTGGAGTCATTTAAAAACCTTTTCTGAATCCCTAAGGACAATCACTTTCCACTACTTGGGTAACACTAAGAAGGTTTTAGACCACAAGGGAATTTGGAACACTTCCCACTAAACTAGAATTTGAATATGTCTAGGGAAAGCCACGTTTCTGAGAAAGAGGTTTCAGCGTCTCAAAAGTTAAGTGAGAAAAAATTAATTTAATTTTTAAAAATCAAGTGAGCCTCACTGCTCTTAAAATACTAATCAAAGAAAGGAAATAATCCTGGTTTGTGCTCACACTGGCTATAATACTGAAGCTATGCCTAATACATTGTCTAGTTTAACATTCCACGTTTAAAGGTTTTGTCATTTGAGTTAGGACCTGCAGTCAAAAAAAAAATTTATTTAATGTCTGACGTTTCCATGCACTATGCTAGGCAGTGGCTATGCAGAAAGGTTTAAAACACAGAATCTGACCACTAGCATTTCAAGTTACTCCCTAATGAATTGTTGTTAAAAGGAAAAATTTTCCTAGAACATTTTGAGTGTCAAAATAAACAGTGATAGTTATAGATTATAAGCCACAAAATAAAATTAAAAATCCATGGGATGAAAGAAAGAATGCGAGAGAGAGAAAGAAGTGAGGGAGGGAGGAAGGAAAGAAAGAAGAAAGAAAAGAAAGGAAAGAAGGAGAGAAAGAGAGAAGGAAGGAAAGAAGGAAGGAAGGAAGGAGAAAGAAAAAAAGAAAAAGAAAGAGAAAAAGAAAGAAAGAAAAAGAGAGAGAAAAGAAAAACTTGCTAAGAATGCATTTCAAACTAGTAGATATGGAAGAATAAAGGAATTTTTTAAAATTCACTTTGGGCAACCACCATAATAATAATTGTTAAAGAGATGAACTATCAATGGATGCTAAAACTACTAGGTGAGAGTTTGATTTAAAAAACAGGTACTTACATAAACTCAAAGCATTTTCCCACAGGATATGTATTAAGTACAAAGGGAAACAGTAATTTTACAGTGGAGAAACCCTATCATCTTAACCAAAGGGATCAAAATTACCACCAATAATGAGAAAAATAGACATCATGTGCCCTCTGTTAGAATGCACTAAGAAAGATGAGACATCACATCTGAGCATTGCCAAAAATGTATAACATAAATCATGAAAAAAGTTCAGACAAACCTAAACTGAAATGTGGTCTACAAAATAAATGTCCTGTATTTATCAAAAATATCAAGGTCATGAACAATAAAGAAACACCAAATAATCGTTTTATAATGAAAGAGAATTAAAAAGCATAACAATTAAACATGTGATCGTGGACAGGATCCCAAATGATATTTTTTTTTGCAATAAAAGACAAATGATGAAATTTGATAAGATCAAACTTAGAGGAAGGGTCACAAATGTTTTCTCTAGAAAATCAGATGGTAAATGTTTTCAGACACCGCAGACCATATGGTCTCTGTCACACTATTCCACAATACCATTGTAGGCAGAAAGCAGCCAAGGATCGTCCATAAACAAATGGGCATGGCTGTGTTCCAATAAAACTTTATTTACAAACATAAATGGGAAGCCATATTTGCCAACTGCTGGACTAAATTAATACTTGATCAATATTAATTTCCTAATTTGCTCATTGTACTGCGGTTATGTAAAAGAAGATTTATTTTTAAAAAACGTGTACTAAAGCATTTCAGCATAAAAGGCATAATATTTGCAACTTACTCCCAAAATTTTCAGAAAAAGAAAAAGAAGACAAGTGATAAGCAAGCTGTAATTTGAGTATTTGGGGAACCTGTTGAAGGATATATGGAAACTCTCAGTACTATTTTTGCAAATTATCTTTTAGTCTGAGATAATTTCAAACACAGAGTTAAAAGCCAAGCATAGTGGTACGTGACTCCTCTAGTCCCAGCTACTCAGGAGGCTAAGGCGGGAGGATCCCAGGAGTTCCAGGCTAGCCTGGGAAGCATAGGAAGACCCGATCTCTAAAAAATAAATCAATTTTAAATTGAAAAAATAAGTTATGGGAGTAAGCCCAATTGGAATAATGCCAGGTAGATACAGAAGATGACTTGAGAGGTAGGAGTATGATAGACAGTTAGCAGCAAGACATAAAAATTACAGTTGACAGAGATAATGAGGATAAAATTTCCTCTAGGGCTACCTTTTAAAGACCAACTTAAATAAAACTGATTCCCATTTTCTTACAGGCTGTAACTTTCGATGATGCCCCAAAAGCACAATTCTCATAAATGTTCCTCCTACTATGCATCGTGTGCAAAATGCATAACTCTGAAGGGAAATTGCTTCTACATTTTCTCTCCTCAACTCCCACATTGTCGGGGTTGTCTGGGCATTTCAAATGCCACAGAAATACTTGGCAGAGCACAAAGAGCTGCCAAACGCTGCAACCAAAGCTTGTCCAGACATATGCATAAGTGACTGGGATGCAAATTATGAGACTGTGGAAATAAAATCTTTACCTCTCTGACAGTTTCCAAGGCAACGCCTTCAAACTGATACAGAACAGAAGGCAGAAGGGTGGGGTTCCCCAGCAAAGGGCCCACCCTCAAGCCTAGACATCTGAGGCTCTAAATGGGTACAGGCATTCCTGTCTTTGTACCCAAAAGTTGCCTTTTGGCCCACCACGCCCCTCTATCCTGTACCCATATAAACCCCACATTCCAGGTTTCAGGAGGAGAGGAGCGGAATAGTGACAGAAAAGGGGAGAAGAGAAGAATGTCGGGAGGAGTTCAGCTGGGGATGGTTGGAGAATCAGCCACTGGACAGCCAAACTCCAAGGAAAGACCATCTTCCCACTCCATCCCCTTCCCAGCTCCCCATCCACCCCCTGAGAACCACCTTCACCACTCAATAAAACCCCCACATTCACCATCCTTCAAGTCCGTCTGTGACCTAATTTTTCTGGGATGCTGGACAAGAGCTCAGAATAGAGAGAGCTGTCACACTGGCCCTCTGCCCTTGCAGAAAGGCAGAGGGTCCACTGAGCGGGTTAACACTTAAGCTTTACACAGATGGCAAGGTTAAAAGAGCTCACTATAACACACACCTCCTTGGGCTCCTGCAACTGTCTGCGTGCTCTGTGTCCTGTAAGGGGTTTGAGCAGTGGCGGCTATGGAACAGGCAAGCCATACCGCTGTCATGTGTCCTGCAAGGGGGATCAGGGAATTCTCCTGTTTCAGAACTATGATAAAAATTTGGACAGTCATCCTGATATTATTCAAATTTGAAAAATTAACCTTCCCTCTGGTAAGGTAACAAGAGACCCAAAATATGAGGCGGGTGAGGAGGACTCTACACAGCAAAGGTTCAATTCCTGTTCATGCTAAGTACAGTGCAGAATTTTCTCCAGGAAAATTCTCTCCAGGGCTTCTTCATCTCATGTTGCTGCCATTTCCCCATCTCAGCTCCCAGGGCCTCTGCAGCACAGGAGGAGAGAACCCAAGAGTCATGGAGGGATTTGGGGGGTACAAATGAAAGGAGCAGACATCACTTCTGCTCACAACCTGTTTGCCAAAACCAGCCAATAGTTCAAACTTAATTGCAAGCAAGGCTGAGAAAGGAAGGCAAGGAAACCCTGATATTTTGTGAGCACTCAGTACTCTGCCATCAAATCTCTTCTGGCTTTTGCTTAGTAAAAACCTATAAACTTTTATCAAGATTGTCATTTAATAGAGAATTGGATATATACCAAGACTCCCCCATATCACAGCCACACATTTTAAGGCACTCTAAATCTAAGTTTTAGGGCATTCACATCCATATTCCAAACCTAAGGTAAACCCCTATAAATGTCACAATGCATTTTAGCATTAAATCTCTAGCCTTTGAGAATGTTCATGCGACATTTTCTTTGTAACAGAAATGATTTCAAGAGTTGATTTTTGTTTCAATTGCAACAGAGTCTGAAAAACTACCCGGCAACAAGTAAACAGAATACTGTCGTCCCCGTAATAATACTGCAAGAGAAAAATATCTTAGGGAAAAAGAAGTTAATAAATTTCTGACATTCCAAGGTGTGAAAGGAAGCAATCTGACGTCTGAAAGCCGGAAAAAAAACAGTTTCTTGGCCCATGCTGTTCGTACACACCAAGGTCACCTAGAAAGTTATCAGAACTCAAAAGTAAATAAAATTAAAAGTCTATTTTAAATGATCTCCTGTATCCAAAAGCTGCAAACAAGCACATGAAGATTTCAACGTTTTATCTCTCTTGTTTGAAAGTCCTCATTAATACTGTATTATGCTGAGAGGTTGCTGAACTAAAGTAAACACTAGAATTACAGAATGATTCCCTAACAAACCCATTGCCCACTATATATATAATGGAGACCATGAGAGAAAAATCCTCAGGGTGTTGTTACCTCAAAGGTGCAAAAAATGAGGAAATGTCATTACTCAAGAAAAATTAGATTAACTGAAAGGACAACTCTTAATAGAACTAATGCCATACTAAAGCAAAGGAAGTAAAACAAGCTTTGTCTTGAAAGTCAAATGGTCTCCTCTTACATATGTTCATCTCCAGGGGACAGGGTAATTTTAAGTTGTTACATCAGTGACGTTCCATTTTTGGCTGGGTGCAGTGGCTCACGCCTGTAATCCAGCACTTTGGGAGACCGAGGCAGGAGGATCGCTAGATCAGGAATTCAAGACCAGCCTGGCCAAGATAGTGAAACCCCATCACTACTAAAAATACAAAAATTAGCTGGGCATGGTGGTGCACACCTGTAATCCTAGCTACTTGGGAGGCTGAGCATGAGAACTGCTCCAACCATGTTGCTGCAAAGAACATGATATTGTTCTTTTCTATAACTGCATAGTATCACATGATATATACCACATTTTTTATATGTGCCGCATTTTCATTATCCAGTCCACCATGGATAGGCACCTAGGTTGATTCCATGTCTTTGCTATTGTGAATAGTGCTGTCATTAACATACCAGTTCATGTGTCTTTTTGGTAGAACAATTTTCTTTTAGATAAATAGCCAGTAACGGGATGGCTGGGTCAAATGGTAATTCTGTTTTAAGCTCTTTGAGAAATCTTCAAACAGCTTTCCACAGTGACTGAGCTAATTTACATTCCCACCAACAGTGTATAAGCATTCCTTCCTCTTCATAGCCTCACCAGCATCTGCCGTTTTTTGGCATTTTTAAATAATAGCCATTCTGACTGGTATGAGATGGTATTTCGTTGTAGCTTTGATTTGCATTTTTCTAATGATTAGTGACGTTGAGCATTTTTTCTTATGTTTGTTGACCACTTGTATGTCTTCTTTTGAGAAGTGTCTGCTCATGTCCTCAAAGGTTATTGATTTACACAGAATCTCATCTAAAAAATGTCTTCACAGCAACATCTAGACTAGTATTTGAGCACCTAGCTACCATGGTCTAAACGAGTTGACACAGAAAATTAACCATGATACATACAACCACCAAACTCATCCTTTCCCCTGGGCCTTAGTAGTAGCTGTTCCTCTGGAAAACTCTTCCTTGCATGCTTCATCATCACTCGGATCCCAGCACAAATGTCACCTCTACAGAGAGACCTTCCCTGCCCAACCTACATATTGCATTTTCCCTACCACCTCCCTCACCACAACATGATCTCTTATGTCTCCCCCTTTTTTTTTTATTTATATGCTTATTACTATCTACAGTTATCTTATTTCTGCATTCTCCCATTTGTTATCTGTTTCCCCCATTGGCTACAGGATAATTAGCTCTGTGTGTGCAAGGATCTTATCTGCCTCTCACTCTATCTTCAGTATATAGAACCCTGTCTAATACAAAGTAGGCTCTCACTGAGTATTTGATGAATGAATTAATAAACCAATCAATACTAAGTACTCAAATACTATTTGATGATTATTTTTATTAATAATTAATTTATATTGTTTATTATCACTGTTATTATTATTTGTACTCAGGTCTTTAAAAATCATACCTATCCCACTGGGCACAGTGGCTCATGCCTGTAATCCCAGCACTTTGGGATGCTGAGGCAGGTGGATCACTTGAGGTCAGGAGTTCAAGACCAACCTGGCCAACGTGGAGAAACCCCGTCTCTATTAAAAATACAAAGTTAGCCAGGTGTGGTGGCACATACCTGTAATCCCAGCTACTCTGGAGGCTGAGGCAGGAGAATCACTTGAACCCAGGAGGCAGAGGTTGTGGTGAACCAAGGGTGCACCATTGCACTCCAGCCTAGGCAACAAGAGTGAAACTCCATCTCAAAAAGAATAATAATACTTACTCATCCCATATCTGGATTATCTCTTAATGACAGATGCTGAATTTATCCTTAATTCCACTATAGTGACGATTTCAAGTAAGTTTGTGAAATTTAAATTTTATTATACGAGAAGCAGGAGATAGATTATTAAGAAAGTGGAAACAAGAGGTTTTCTTATAAAGCTTAATATTTCATACATTAGCTTGTCTGATGATATAAAGAATAAAACTCTAAAATAGACTGTGCCTACACACACAAAATGACTTAGAAATGATTCAATAATTCCGGATAATTCAGGCTGGAAAAAAACACGATTTCAGATATTCAGGTAAGTAAAGTAACGGTGAGCGCCTAGTTCTTGAATTAGCTAGTTGTATTTCTTCCATTACTTTGTGCATGCAGACCTAATTGAGGAGTGCTTCAAAATTTACACTTGGCGAGAAAAGGAGCTGCCCTGAAAATGTACTTTCTTTGCAAAGATATGACAGTTATGACTTCATTATTTTTGGAGAGAATGAAAACATGTAGGTAAACCTCTTAATGAGGCATTTTTTCATATTTCATTCTACCTATACAATATACAATGAAAGCTTTCGACATGCTAATGAATATGGTTATCTTTTTTTTTTAATGACCGAGTCTAGATTTTGTTAGCATAAAGGTATATGTAGAAGTAATAAAGTCCCAAAGAGGTTTATTCTACAAGGAAGAAGCCCTTCTTTCCCAAGAATCTCCTTGATGTCTCAGCTTCGTCTTTTCTCTCTGTTTCACCTGAGACCTTCACATGAGCATCCACATTCAATCATTTTAGTTTTTCACCTTTGAGGAAAGTTGCATTTTGCCATAAGGCTAATTATTCTTTCAAAAATGTATAACTTGATGAAAATACAGGAACAGAAATTACTTTCTTTTTCCAAAAACAAAAACAAACAACAACAACAACAACAACAACAACAACAAAAACAAGATGCTAAAGCAGGAAAGAGATGGGCACTCCCTTAGTACCCATAGGACATCCTGTGAACCACTTCTCTGTGGAGCGTTTATTAGTATTAACTGAAAGCAAGACAGTAAAAGAGACCTTGTCATCCCTGTTGTTCTCTTCTTTAGAGGAACTAAATCAGTACCCAGTTCATTTTGAAAATGAGAGAGAGAAAGGAAACAGACACCCTTCTCCTCCTTTATGAAGCCTAGTCCTGAGCTCTTGAGCCTAAGCCCACTTGTCATTAAACAGCACTGTGAAATAGGTAATTATTAGCCCGATTTACAGACCTGGGCAAGTAATTTGACCTCTTCGAGTCTCAGCCAATGTGAGACAGAAGGGAGGATTAAGTTGATCTGTCCAGCTCCAAAGCCTAGCCTGCCTAGAAGCAAGGCTTATATCCAGTGACAGAAAAGGCCATTCAATGCAAAAAGCAGAAACCATAAAGGAAAACATGAATAAGCATAGTCACATAAAAACAAAGGAAAAAAATTGTATGGCAACAAGAAGGCAAGTGACAAACTGGGAAGATATTTGCATATATACGAGAAAAAAGAAATGAATACCCAATAGGAAAGTAATTCTTATAAACCAATTAGTAAAAGATAACAACCTCACAGGAAAAAACAATGGGAAAGGATTAAACAATTCATTAGAGACAGATTTAAATAGCTCACAAACATACGCAAAGTTATTCAAGTTACCCAATAACAAAGAGGACAGCCAAAGTGACAAAGATTAAGAAGACAGGCAAACAAATCCCTCTGTTGGCAAGAGTTGGAGAAAATGGAAATTATTATATGCCTTTGTAGAAGCTGTACATTGGTACTGTCTTCCTGGAGAAATGGGTGACTATAGTTGATAATAATGTACTGTGTACTTGAAAAATTGCTAAGCAAGTAGATGTTAAATGTTCTCACAACAAAAAATAAGTATATTGTGGTGATAGACATGTTAACTAGCTTGATTCAACCACTTCACATCGTATACATATATTAAAACATCATGTTGCATACCATAAATATACATAATTTTCATTAATCAGCTATAACTTAATTTTAAAATTTTAACTATGTATGCCTTGGGTCAGTAATTGCACATTTAGAATTTAATCTGAAGGATAAAGATAGAAAAGTTTACTCATAAATGCATGAGGAAATTAGTGCCACTAACATTGATAATATGCCCCGAAAGTGCTTATCAATAGGCAGCTGGTTGAATTATAATAGCACAAAAATGAATTCCAGTATTGAAAAAGAAACTGCATGCTCATATATTTTTCTCTTTTATTTTTATAACTTTCTATTTCATTTGAAATATTTATATATATCCATTTCAGAATCAGGAAAAACAAACTATAATTTTTGAGATCTTTAACGTACCTAGCACTTTACAAAATTTGCATTCTCTCATATTTTATTTCATAGTAAAAACTAAGTTTTCTGTCCAGTGATGTTATTGTGTGATGATTTCATGCTAAAAGCAATAATTTCTCTTTTTGCCTAAGAATTTCTTTTAATTATTTCCAATATTTATAAACAGGCAGGCTGCCCACGTGTTTGGGTTCAGCAACCGTGATCAACAGGAGAGGGAAGATGTGGTTTTCTTGTATTGCCTTCCCCTTGAGCATCTTCAAGACCCTTTGAAAGAACAGCTGCCTATCCCAGGCAACCTCTGTGCTTAGTCTACACGGAAGAGATGAAATTCACTCCTAAAGTGCGGGTGTTTTCAGGACCCAGTGAACGGGAACTTTCAGCGTCTTCTGTAAGCTCCGTTGGGCCGGCCTTTCATGTGAGGAGGAAGGAAATGACTGACAACTTTCTCGTCTTTATGGAAGGCAGACTTTATTTCCAGCCCTCAGGTCAAAAGGCAGCGGAAAGAAAACAAAACCGCTAAGAGATAAAGGCTAAAAATAATGTCCTGTGGAGTGAATCAACCCAGTTTGGGACCCTGAAGACAGCAACAAGGCAAGGATGTGCGTAGGGCTAAATCTGCGTCATCCTTCACAGGTGGTCGTGACCAGAATCGAAATGCCTGGGCAAGAGAGGAAGAAGTTCTGCAAACAGGTGTGCTGGAGGGAAGGCGTGGGGAGGGGAGAGGAAGAAGTCATTGAGTCGATCCTGGGCTTGAAGCCCACACACTTTCCCAGCAGTTCACCTCCGGGAGAGCCCAGGGGCTGGACAAGGGCTCGGAAGGAGCTAAAATTTGATTTGGGGTTTTGTGGTGTGGTTTGGTGATGCACTTTCAGTTTAAAATATAAATAGATGTGTTTATGCAGTTGGGCTTTCTTTCTCTTTGCTTTTAATTGTCACTGTAGAAGAAGTAAGTATGATTCACAGGCTAATGCCAAAAAAAAAGAAAAAAAGGAGTTCTCATTGGGTGATTTCCTACGTTATAGGAAGCAATGGGGGAATAGGTTTAAAAGTCACACGAAAGACATCCGCTATGGACTTTGATGATGAGTACAAGAATGATTTATTTTATTTATATAGCACTTTAATTGTGCTTTTAGTGACATTCTAATTCGGACATACAACTATCCTAGGAGATAGATAAGGTGATTATTACTCATCATATTTTACAAGTTAGAAAACTGAGGTCAGATAAGTTAAAGATTGCATGTTCCCTTATAGACTGAGCTATAAAATATATATATATATATATATATGTATGTATATAAGACAGGCAGAATCATTATCATTACTTCCCTAACTGTACCACTGGGCAAACCTCCAAAGGGGAAAACTGGTATTACATGCTAAGGAGAATAGTGCAAAAAAAAAAAAAAAAAATACTGAGTACAAGAAGTATGAGAAAGATTCTAGCCTACATGGATTTAAACACAAACTAGATCACGACAGGATCTGAGCAGTGCTATTTTACAAGGTCTTTTCAACTGTCTGCTAAATAGTTCCACCAGAATGTGCCACTAGTCCTAGACATCATGTCTACATGTACAGAATAAGACTGATCATCTTTCTTTATTCTCCTCCTTCCTTCCATTTGTGTTAATGATGTCACTGTTTTCCCAGGATCCCAGACTCCAATGAGTTTTCCAGTGTATCCACCTTCCCTGCCTTCTACATTTAATCAGTCCTTTTGCTTCAACCACTGAAATGACTCTTATATGTGTTCTCACTTATATCCTAATACTATCTAGGATTCCTCCCACCTAGACAAATGCAACAATTTCTTCTCTCTTCTCACTGCCTCCAGGTCTAATACAGCTCCAGTTCATCTCATTACCTACTCTAGGCAATCTTCCCTTAAATGTGACCTGATTATAACACTATCCTGCTCAACATCCTTCACTTGCCATAAATAAAGTCTAAATTCCTTGACCATGGCATTTGAGATCACTCATACAATGGTCTCCAATTGTACATTTACAAAGATCCCCAATTTAAATAACACTGTAAGACCACTTTCCCCAAATATTTCATCTTATCTCAATATTTGCCTGTTCAAGATCACTTTACCCTAAATATGCCCTCTTACCTCAATATCTGCCTACTCAGATTCCTACATCTCCCTTCTTTTTCTCCAAAAATACTCACGTCCTTCAAGGTCCAGTTCAGATGTCCTCTACTTGATGGAGCCCTTTCCAATTCTCTGAGCCATTAGACACCCCATTCTTTCCTTCTGCTCCCACTAGACTTGTCATCTCCCTTGCACCATCTATCACATTTGACCTTTTATTAAAATTGTTTTGTTGGTTTTCTAATAAATTACAACCTCTTTTAAGGGAAATCATATTCTATTCTTTACATCCTGGAAAGTGTTTGATGTAATCCTTTGCTCATAGATGATACCTAATTTGTATCAATCGTCATAAATTAGAATGGTTAACCAAAGCTTGTAGCATAACTTCCAAGTTACTAAAGCATGTAATAATAACGCCCAGCTACTTGCATTTCCTCAGACACTTACAGTGAAAGCAACAGCTATTAGTTAATGAGTATTTATTACAGACTAAAGATAGCCTATGCATCTTCTAGCTCACAGCAACCCTGTGAAATGTGTCATATTAACATTTTACTTATGAGGAAACTGAGGATTAATAACCCCTACAAAGCTACACAGATGGGAGGTGAAGGACAGAGAATCAAGGCTGTCTAATTCCAGAATGTGCTTCTCACCACCATGCTATCACCACAGCTAATGTCATGAATATGTTTTCACAGGTATCCTGGACAGTACAACCAGTTTCCCTAAAGAGGTAATACTTTTTCACCAAGACATACGCATCCTCTTGCCCAACCTCCCCCTGAGAACAGCTGGATAAAGTCATGACGGGTATAAACCATGGCTCAACACCAAGCTGTGAGCTAAAAGAAGGAAGAGAATCTAGAGCCCAAGAGTAGAACGGGGGTCACCAAAGTGAGGCCAAGACAGGAGCAGACCCAGTAGCTGATAGGAATTGAATCCAACAGACAGTGAAGCTGGGAACCTGACTTGGAACAGACAGGAGCAGACACAAGGACAAGCACAAGGTCTGAAGAGGCCAACAGCAGACAGGAACAAAACAAAAAGCTGACCTGCAAAGGGTCCAGAACACAGACATGTAGGATGGGCAAGGAGTCAAGTTCAAGCAACCCCAAGGCCACAGCTCCAGATATGCTGATGTTTCTGGGAAGGCAGGACACAAATCTCAAATATTATCTGACTTGGGACTTTTAGGTACAGTTAAATGGAAAGTCCTGCCTAGAGAAGAGAATGGTGTTTGAGGGAAAGGCAATACAGAAACTTCCAATAATTTATTTTTATGTCCCCAAAAGGGCATGGTACCATTGAAAGTGCACAGTAAACACTCCATAAACATTTGTCCATTGCTTAATAGAGACAGGAAGGTTGTTTATTTGTTTTCCTCTTGTAAACACAAAGTAAACCGTACCCAGTCAAGTGCCCCTTGTTCAAACTAGCACAACAAATCAAAAGTACCCTAAAGAGGACAATTCTTTTGCAGAGTGCAGAGTTGATCCCTGTTGGAGGAAGACTGCTCTATAACCTAAGCCTGAGTAACTGGAAATGCCATGCATGGCTGCTAGGGAATAAGCAAAGATTCCTTGCCTACTTAAGAGCAGTACAAGCATTCTCCAAGATGGATGACTTCAAGCAGCATTTGGGAAGCTATCTTGAATCAAAACTAGACGCTTCTGGAAAGACTCATTCCATAACAACACTTCAAAAGCTCATCTTTCCCAGATAAGAAAATTCATCATATATCACCATCAAATTTCCCAAAAAATCCAAGTTATCTCTGTTATAAGGGTCAAAATTCAAGGCCAATCATTCACTCCAAACAGAACTTTTTCAGATGTCTGAAATTCCCAGATGAGTTAGACCAGACAAGATAAACTCTGCCCTCAGAGATTCCAGGAGACAGGGGTTTATCTTCAGCAATTTTCCTTTGTAATCTTTGCTCTCAGATATCCTGAACTGAACTCATTATTTCATGTCAAATAGTATCAGCAACCAAAGTCAACAGAGAAAATATTATTTTTATTATTTGTGAAATACCTAATATTTATTGTATGATATTGAAGGCTTAAACAAAATATCCTTCTTCATGGGTTACTCTGTAATAATACCACCTGTAATCGCTTCTACTTGGTCTTAAATGAATTCTCCCTTGCTGCTAAACAGGAATATAAAACTTTAAAACCCATGAACAAAATTAACATTTTTAAGTAGGTCATACATCCCATAACTAGTATCAGCCCAGTCTCAGTCACAAAACAAAAAGGCAACACAGTTGTTTAAATCATAAATTAATACCCACACTTAGGCTAGAAAGAATAGGTCATAAGCTTCACCGTAAGCTAATGGCCAAAATGTTAAGTCTGCATAGATATTTCTATGAATCTGCTGAAAAGTAATGAAAGTGTGACTATAGGAGAGGGTTCTCACTGAAGTCTAAAACATAGGGTTAAAAATTATTTTTCCTTTACCCTTCCAGAAAGGAGAGGAAAATCAGAAAAATATTAACATAACCTAACTGTCCTATGGAATAAATGCAGGTGTCCCCTGATGGGAACATAGTTCCCTCAATACTGTGGTGAAGACGTCTTCCTCTAAGGCAAGTAGAAGCAACAACATGGGTCTTATGTACTTGCCCATGCAAAGGCAGAGCCAAAAAAATGTGTTCAACTGTCCAGACTCTGCTGGCCAGCCAACCTTAGACATTCATGGAATATCACTTCTTTTTCACCTGGCTTGGCAGAAAATAACTGACAATAAATACCTGGAACCCACAACATTGTTCTTAGCAGGCAAGCCGTGTCAGAAAAACCTAAATGTCTATTTACAGGAGAATGACTGCATGTATAGAGGACATCCTACTACAAAATGCAACCAGCAGTTTACAATTAAAAGTGGTTCTGAGTATACTTGTACAGAAAGAGCTTCAAGAGATACTTGACATGTTACAAGCACGTTTATGTTTGGGTGTGCAATGGGAGATCATTTACAGAAAAGCCAAAATCACAAAAAAGCACAGCTCAGCTAGAAGGATAAGTCAGCCCGGCAAGAGTGCCAGGATTGAGGGTCGCCATCAACAAGGGCTTTGGGTTTATTCACAATGAGAAGTACGGATGTATCTTTTATGTAAGTGCCTTCTGCTCTTCTCTCCTTCCTCCAGCAAGGGCTTTTGGCCAGTCATGGTCGTCATGTTTAGTTGCAAGTAGGGCAGCCCCTCATGCACCAAGCACCCATGATGGGCCACATAGCTTATTATGTAGGACATATCATCTGTGTCCATCTTCTTAGGAGATTTCTCCTGGCACCTAGCTCTGGCTTCTTGGAAGCTCCTCTTAAACTGCATAGCTAAATGACTCTACATTTTATCTTCTTGACTCATTGCCTTTCAGCTTCTTAGAGAATGCTCCATTTCAATCAAACAACGTAGTTTGTTGCTAGTAGTACTATTTTGCTGCTCAAAGACCTTCTGGGGCCCCTCTGTTCCTTGAAGCTTGCTCTGGTGGTCCTCTGAACTAGTATCCTTTTTCCTGAATTAACAAATCTTTTAGTAGATTTCCAAAGCACTTTAGTGAGTACTGCAGCTCATAAACTAGGATTAAAAACAACAACAAAAATCTATGCCTTTTTTATTTCCTCCAGTTTGCTAGGCTTCCCCACAGCAGAA
Organism: Cacajao melanocephalus; assembly: GCA_963573385.1. Taxonomy (NCBI): domain Eukaryota; kingdom Metazoa; phylum Chordata; class Mammalia; order Primates; family Pitheciidae; genus Cacajao; species Cacajao melanocephalus. Next base: position 39,128 of record CAUYLG010043164.1, read on the forward strand.
TGACAGCATCAATAATTTATAATGATTCTCCAAGTAAACTAATCATGCAAACCACACTAATAAAACATTGTAAGTCTAGAACTGTGCTAATGACAACACAGTGGTTACAAAATTAATGATCTCCCTGAACTCTTTATCCAAAAATATCCCACAGCACTTTATGGTTTTAAGATATCAAGAAGCATTTTCCCTCTGCACAAGCAATTTGCTGGCTTCCCTCAGAAAGCACAAATGGCCAGGATAGGAAGTGTATGCTTAAAACTGGAAAATTACAAATATGTGAACCAGCTCTTGAAATTCCCCTTTGCACTGGATTAGAGCCAGGATAACGAGTCTTACGCTTCCAGCCATGCATGAAAGATGTTAGGGGCTTTTTCTAATCCAAGACCCAGAGGACTTTTTCATGTTGACTTCCAGGGGACAAGGCACTAAGTGAAAGCATATCTTGCCACACGCTCGCCTTTTATATTTTTTCTATTTATTTAAATGTGTCATCACAGCTAACCACATCTTTCATTTTATCCCATCCCATTAAGAAACAGGATAAGAGCTTTGAGCCTATCTCTCTTATTATAAGTAAGGATTTAAATGATAAACCTGAAACAGAAGGAATCGTCAGAAGACCTGAAACTAAGCAGTATTCAAACACAGGTAAAAAGCATGAAATACCACCAAATCTGACCACCCACCACGCATTCGCTTATCAATATGAAAACACTTTGTCCACTGTGAAGGGCTTTGAAAATGTAAGATATTATTTTAAAGACTATTATAAAATGTCCATCAAGGACTTTGACCTAAGCATAGCATATAGCACTGAATGTAGTGTTGGTAGGCACTCACGATTTTTAAAAGGCATTACTCATTGTTATTAATATGAATAATTCATGTAACAGCTGTTGGTGGGCCAAACACTAATCTTTGATATGGACTTACCAGGAAGAAATGCCCATTTTCTCAGCCTCTTTCCTCTCCCCTCCCCTTGGACCTCAAAGCCACACAGGATGACCAAAGTAGATCATGTGTTCGATGCATTGTGTATGTGCAAACCAGCATGTGTAGACATCACGCTCTTCTTTGAGGAACTTGCACTAAGAGGATGGTAAGGAAGGAGCAAAGCTGACTGTCCGAGTCGACTTCCAATCAGGATATCCCACCTGGAAGCAAGCCAGCTTCCGCTCCTTTGAATAAAGCAAGAAAGACATGACTTTTCTCCTAAGTGAATGAACAATACCATCTGTGTGACCCCTTTTATAGGCTTCAGCCTTCAGTATGACTCCAAGTCATTTGGTAACAAGTGAATTCCTGAAAAAGACTTGTCCAGCAATAAAATCTGAATATTCCAAAGGCAGAATTAAACTACCTAGTCATTCCTCTTTTAAAATCCACTTTTAAGTATTTCTTTTAACTTCAATGACTACCCTCAGGAATAGTGAGAATCTAGGCATCTCATACACTCCTGATGCAAGAATACGTGGGTGAGACCTCTTGGTGTCTTGGCATGACCTAATGACAGTAACTTTCAGAATGTCCTTAACCTTTAACATAGAAATCCTACTTCTAAGAATTTAGCCTAAGTAAGTATTTGTAATGTCACAAACACTTGGCTACAAGAACAATTTTTATAAAGCAATTTATAAGAAAGAAAAATTGCAAGGCACCTTACATACACAGTAATAATGGCCAGTTACATTAACTACAGTATACTCATATTTTGCAGTTATTCAAGGATGAGTATGCTTATTAAGAGTAATAAAAGCAAACATGTTTTCATTTTTGTAAATTTATATTTGTATTAGTTGTGTGTAGGAAAGACACACACAGAGACACCCACACACACACAGAGATACACACATACACACTTTGAGAGTCTAAACCCAAATAATATAACCAGAGTTATTTCTGAATGCTAAGATTGTTTTTCATCTTTTTCTACTTACTTATCTACATTTTCCCAACGAATATCTCTTATTTTAATAACTTTTTTAAATTATGTTAAAAATCTGCAACCCAGAGAACTATAAGATAGTTTTTGTTTTTGTTTAGTTTGATTATTGTCATGATCAATATTTTCTTTGTTTCTGGTTAAGTGTGCTTTTGATTTGTTTGTTGTTTTAAAGGTAAGGCTATTAAGGTATGTTTAACTCATGGACAAAAGAGAGTTCTCCCAGCAGATTTCCGGATTATCCTGTTTTGTATGTCTTTCCCTGCTGACCTGATGAAGGAGTTCTCACCTGCACTGAGGAAGAAGAATAACTTCAGGATGGAGAGTCAAAATAACCCAGATGAGGTTTACAGCCTGGGCAAGGGTGAAGGCTGTGGTGTGGACCCTTATGAACACAGCTGAAGTTCCAGACTGGTTGGCAATTAGCACTCACCCTCCAGGTTTCATAATTGTACTTCCTTATGCCATTGGTGTGAGATCCTTACTCTACCACTCCTCCCAGGGGGTCATGAAGTTAATCCTGTTAAAACACACACACAAGATTAAATCATCTTTTCATTTCTCAGACAAGGACACAACACCACCCTGACACTGAGCAGATAGTCTACAGCTACCTTCATATTATGCTACTGGAGACCAATCTTTATAACCAGGAGAGGAGGAGGATGAACTATTCTAACCTGTCGTTTTCTCCCTTTATATCACTTTTTCCTTTTAGGTCATATCCAAAAAAGGAAGGTAAATATATGTTTTAAATCAACTGCAGCAGTGTCTTAAATTATGTCATTTCTTAAAGGAGGAGGAGGAGGAAGAGGGAGTAGAGGAAGAAATAAGAAAGAAAATGGGAAAGAGAGGGAGGGAAGTGAAGGGGAGGTGAGGGGAGAGAGGGGACGGGAAGGGAAAGGAAGAAAGGGAAGGGGAGGAGAAGGGAGGAAAAGGGGAGGGGAGGGAAAAAGAAGACCACCCAAAGAAACATCATGGTGCTTTCTTCAGAGTACACAGTACTCTTCAGATTGTAGGTCTGGCTCTAGAATAAACTAAAGAATGGAGAGATGTTTTTAGGTAAGTTGGAGGCTTTTAAACTCCACCCACTCACCCCCACACCTTACCCCACATTCTGACATTGGTCACTCAGAACCCTTGCTCTGCAGAGAGACAAATTCACAGAAAGTCAGTATATGCCTCAAGGCCTACCCTCAATAAGAACAAACAGAGTTCACTTAGAATTCTCCCCAAACCACAGCAATTTAATATCAAGGGCACCAAAGAGAAAAACAAGATAATTCCCATTTAGGATACAAATGAGTACCACTGTTAAATATGTAAAGTCAACAGATAATTAAGAAGATATTTAAAGAGCATTCACCGTTTAGATCCAACCTTTTGAAACTGGTGTCATGGTGGCCAAGTGCTATGGGGTGCTCTCAGCCACAGAGTATGTACCAAGAGGACTCTTGATCAGACTTGGTTTTCCTTTGGGATGCTCACTGTGTTAGAGGGGTAGGTAAGGATCTAAGGACGCTTTTATTCATTTGGGGTAGGTCAGAGTTTCTGTAAAATAACGTGGGAAAAATCATTAGGTACTAAAGGGAATCTCTTGTGTCATTTCCATATGAATGTCAGTTGAAATAAGGACCTGCACATATACAGGTAAGTGGGCTTTTTCTTTGTGATTTTGTGCTGCTCATCACTCTCAGGGGAGTAACTACTGCTCTACAATAATAAAGAATTTGTGGATAATTAACCTGCTTTACCCAGAGACGGTTTTGTTTTGTTTTGTTGTTTTGTTTGTATGTTTGCATTTTTAATTTAAAAAGCGCATTCACAGCCGGGTGCGGTGGCTCACGCCTGTAATCCCAGCACTCTGGGAGGCTGAGGCCGGCAGATCACCTGAGTTCGGGAGTTCAACCTGGCCAACATGGTGAAATCCCGACTCTACTAAAAGTACAAAAATTAGCTGGGTGTGGTGGTGTTCACCTGTAGTCCCTCAGGACGCTGAGGCATGAGAATTGCTTGAACCCGAGAAGCAGAGGTTGCAGCGAGCCAAGATCGCACCACTGTACTCCAGCCTGGGTGGCAGAATGAGACTCTGTCTCAAAAATAATAATAAAAAAATAATTTAAAGTGCATTCAGTGTGGTTTCTCAGTGCACATGGTAAGGACATACTTCTATAAGCCTGTTAAGTAACAATGCCTTCTCCAATTAAAACTGGAAAGAGGGGTCTTTCCATTTCCATATTGAGAGAGAGCAAATAGAGCAAATTCTATGCACTTAACTGATTATTTCTTCAAAACTTAAAAACCTCAGGAACATATTCTGATTCCAGACATCCATAAAGCTCTTCACCATAGATGAGTGAACTCATTTCAACAATCGCTTGCTCCTGTAGACAAGGATGACACACGATGATGTAGGAGATAAAACAAGTCTACTCATGAGTTTAAAGTATGTTGCCTTAGAGTGATTTTCTAGCTGAGGCTGGTTTGGGTTTGAGACATGGGGGTAATACTTGCCTCCTCTGTGATTACTAGAAAGTCTCTTCTCTCCTCCGTCCCCACACCCTGGTCTGATTAGTGCATGTGAAGACTCACGTGATCCCGCCTTATGCTGGCCTAGTAGAACTTCTAAGTCATTTCCAAGATTTATTAGGTGACTTTAGGAGTTACCAGAAAGAGAGGGGAAAAAATGATGGTGTTGACCTACACAGGTGTGGTTGAAAGTACCTGAGCTAGGAGTCAGAAAAGTAATAGGTTCAAATCCTAACTTTTCCATTTTATTTATATTAGGCAGTCTTTTTGAACCTCAACTTCTCACCTATAAAAATGGAGGGAAATAAAATTGGTCTCTCACAGTGGTTGTAAGAATGAAATGAAATTACATAGAATCATTTAGTTACCAAGAAACAATACTGAGTAATACCACATGCTACTCATCTATGATAGTAATTTTATAACCATTAATTCAATTCTTACCATAAGCCAATGACCGAGCTGGCATATATTATTTTACTAAATCTTTAAAGCAACCTATAGAATTAGCCTCATCTTACAAGTGAAGAAACTAAGACACCTAAAGGTTAAGAAATCTGCCCAAGCTTGTGCAGTTTCGCACCAAGAAAGTCTGATAATAAAATTCAGGTTTGACCAGTACCCTGGACTCTTCCCTGCTGAACAATGCCTGAAAATTGCCAAGCAATTCATAAGTATTTACTGCTTCTGCAAGAGAGTCTGTTTCCTATTTTTAATAGTTAAATCTAATTGACAGTTTACCTATTGTTATTTCTCCCTGGAATACAGAGAAATCTTTATAACAGAAGGAGGAAGAGGAATTTACAATTTGCTCCACTGGGAAGTATCATGAGCAACTGCCAGGTTTTCACCCTTCCTGGGTGCAAATCACAGTAGCCCTTAATAAGAAATACTTAGAAAGGGGCTGGGCTTGTGGCTTATGCCTGTAATCCTAGCACTTTGGGAGGCCAAGGCGGGTGGATCACCTGAGGTCAAGAGTTCAAGACCAGCCTAACCGACATGGTGAACCCTCGCCCCCATCTCTACTAAAAATACAAAAATTAGCTGGGTGTCGTGGCCTGTAATCCCAGCTACTCGGGAGGCTGAGGAGAGAGAATCGCTTGAACCTTGGAGGCGGAGGTTGCAGCGAACCGAGATTGTACCATTGCACTCCATCCAGCCTGGGCCACAGAGTGAGACTCCGTCTCAAAAAAAAGAAAAGAAAAAGAAAGTAAAGAAAAAGACAATACTTAGAAAGTTGGTGTCTCATATATTCAGTTATCTTAAAAAGTATAGTGTCTCCTCTCTCAGCTTCACTGTATTTGTGCTAGAAACGCCAGTGTTTGAAGACGGCTCAAATGCCAGGTACTTTCATTAGTTCTTTTGGCTGCCTTCGTCAGACACTGCTGAATGTTCTTTAGTCAGCGGGTTAGGGGAATCCTGTGTGTTTTGCTGCCCCCTTGTGGCTATTTTAAATGTCTCTCAAGTGATTTATAACCTGGATTAAAATTTTCCAATTCAAACTCCTCCCAGCAGAAGGCTAAGTATGCATTCTTGGTACCATTGCCTTTGATGAAAACATGCACATACACTAGCACATTGAATTTTAATTTGTTTCTGAATGATATCGTGATGGCTAAATTCTCAATTACAGTTGAAAGACATCTTGTAATTCAAACTTCCACAATGGAGGATATTTCTTTTCTCCAAAGTTTAATATTGGAGCTTGATCATTCACCATATTAACAAGAGAAACTGACCCCTACATACAAAGGGACAGGAGGAAGTTTGTAACTTACCATTGTGTTACCTGCTTCCTAGAAAGATGTTAAACAATTTTAATATTTTAAATTGAGAGAGAAGAGAGAAAACCACACTAGACAGAAGCCACAAGCCATTTTAGAAGAGCTTTTTTATCAATGCTAAGGAGATGCCAGCGATCGCAGCCACAGCTCAGAGGTGGATCAAGAAAGGAAAAAATAAAACAGGAACAAAACTGACCAAAATATGCCTAAATTTTTAAGAGAAATATTTATTGGATAGTTTAAAATCAAGTTAGTTAATTTAAAAATTTATCGACCTTTTCTCTCCAGCTTTTCTGCACTCATCCATATTCACACGATTCCTACAGAGGAGCCTTAACATTAAAGGGTCCTTTATAAAGAAATATGAAGCAGATAAAAAATAATATTTTAAGTAACTACAATTATATACTATGAAACAATAATCGAACATTTGAAAAAAACTTTTCGCTGCTCCATTTTGTGTCAAAATTTACTCTCCTCCACTCCCACTTATATAAGGTTAGTAAACGCTAAGTTTTGAAATAAATTGCCTTTGGATTAGCAAAAATGTTATAATGTATAATTATTAAGGTGTTATATATTATTATATACTTCATATATAACATGTTATATATGAAGTATATATAGCCTATATAATACCTCATATGTATTATATATAGCCTATATTATACTTCATATGTATTATATACAGTCTATATAATACCTCGTGTATATATGTATATTATATAATATATATCACATATAGTATCATACATATAATATAAACTTCCATAATGTAGCATATTTCTTTTCTCCAAAGTTTAATATTATTAATATTACTATATGTTATAATATCTCACATATAATACATATATTACATATGAAGTATATATTTATATATCAATATATTATATATACTATGTTATATATGAAGTATATAAATATATGTACTACATATTATCTTATATATATTATACTATCATATGTAATATAGCTATGTCTTATTATATTATTTCTATAACTATTCTAATATATTAAATAATATATTAATTATATGTTAATAAATTATATTAAATATACAATATGAGTATGATTATTAAATGGTATATAAATATATTAAATATATTTATATATTATAATATAGTAACACATAATATAAATTATTATATGGTATGTAAGGTATATGTGAAGCATGTATATTATATATACAAAGTCTAATATACCTATATATTATATGATAATTTATTAAGGTCTAATTGTAAAACATTTAAGGTATGTAAGGTATATTAATATAGACAGTGCATACAGAGACCTTGTTTTACTTTGTGGAATGTTTAATGTGGACATTTAGGTATTAATAGGTTACAATCATTTAGTTATCTAGTCTAGATAGGAGATGGGACACACTACTATAATTTATAATAATCAGGGCACCCTTTATGAAAATTTTGTTTCTTTTGATAGGGGCAAAGCAATAGATTTTTATCCTTCAATTTTATTGGTTGCAAGATTTCGCTGCTATGGGTCCTCTTGGGAAAATGTGCATACAATCATATACACACACAATTTTGTGTTTAATTTTGTCAGGTTCACAGCTCCTTAGATCCGTGGGTCCTAGGCACCCACGGCCACCTTAATCTGAATGCTATCCAGAGCTGTCCATTCAGCACCAGTGAGGTTGCTTACATTGACAGAAAGAGCACAGGTCCACCAGGCTGAGGAAAAGAGTAAATTTCAGTTTCTATTATGTGGTGATGGGGATGTACAAAGCTTAGCATCTAAAGTGTCATTCTTGGGATGCCATATTCAAATTTCACTTAAGATTTTTTGGTATTAAAACAGTCTTACTTCCCTAGTCATAGGTCCATGAAAATACTGCATATAGATTTTATTATATAGACACTGTTACTGTCAACACTGAAGGTACATCAACATAAATGCATCATTTAAAGAATGCACTACACCCTCAGTAAATTATTAAAATCAGGATATTTTACCAAAGGTAATTTTACAATTTGAAATAGATGCAGTTTTCTGATGAAAAAAGATGCTTATTCCATTTCCTATGAGCTTGATAATTTCTTGCCTCAAAAGACATAATTCCTTTGAGGGTGAAAAGAAGAAATTTGATGCATTAGCTGAATTGTTGGCAAAGGTTAGAATTATCATCTATCTGATATGAAGCAGATCATGACCTTGGATATACAATGGGAAGAACTGAAGCACAGCTTCTGTGCTGTTCATGTTCACAAATGAGACAGTTGCTTCGAAACCTTCTAATAGCATAAAACATTACTTCCCTTTTGGATTTTTGCTAACTAATGGAAGATAATGCAGAACTCCACTGTGTTCACTTCTGTAAGGAAAATGAAAATTTATGTTACAAGCCCATGTGTATTATACATCTTAAAATATTTCCATCTGCTTCTGAAGTTTCCATAAGAGAATGCCCAAAAGTCTTTTACAGATTAACAGGAGAGTAAATGTAGAATTTCAGTGGAGCTTTTCCAACGACATCTTCCCACCTCCCCCTGCCTGCCACCCCACACACACCTAGTAAATGTTTGGTATGATTTAGCTCTGAATGAGTTCTCTATTCACATGCAAAAGGTATTACCTTTACATTTTCCATAACTTACTCTGACCACAAAACACTCATTCACTAACGCCAGACTACCCAGAACACAGACGCTGTTTTCCAGTCTTCATCAGGACAGAACTGCATATTGGAAGGCTGAGCTCCATCCCCTACTAATCCCTTCACAAGTCTTCCAATCTGATGTTAGAAAATGTTGCCATCTCATGAATCACGATAACTGCTTAAAGGAGCTAACCCTAACTGGGTATTTTTTTCAATCCAGAGGCATGATTGCATTTCCAAATAATGGTGGAATTCGTCTTTGACATGGCTCTTAAAGAATGAACCCCTTTCTTTTGCTCCTTTGAATTGAGGCATAAAAGTAGTTCACATGCTCTATAGCTGCTGGTTTCAATAAGCGAACTTGATTTTTTTTGCCCTCTACCTGAATGGCATGGATAGAGCTGCCTATAATAAGCCCCAAGTTTCAAAGGGAAAAGACATCTTTCCAGGTGACAGCCCTCATCTTTCACATTTCCTAAGGAGTTCCCAAAAAGGAGGAACAAATGACCAGAGATCTCTTTTTCCCAATCCTCTTGTCCTGCGCTTTGCATGTGGTCAGTGTGGGATCACCCATTCCCTCTAGCTGGGAAATAGGATTTTTTGCCACTGCTACAAGCTCAAGTTTATAGGTTCTGGCTCCTAGCCCCTCAATCCCCTACCTTTTCTTAGTTGGCTCCACAAGTCTCTTTCACCTTAAGGTTCCATCTCAGCCTGCCAGTTGTGGCTGTGACTGGCCCCTCTCCACCCCTACCTGCTGGGGAGTTGGCTTGTAGCCCTGCTGTCGGACCTGGTGGTCCTGCCATCTTGACAGCCAGGCTGCTGGGTTGCCTGTGTCCGGCCCTGTGCCCTGTGATCTCCTCCACTGCAATTTGCTTAAAATAATTTCAACTTTCATTTTAGAGTCAGGTGATGCATGTACAAGTTTGTTACATAGGTAGATTCCTTCACTGCCACTTTTATATGAGATCAAGTATAGAGGGAAAAGTTCATGTCTCCTACTTACTATTCTTCTCTGTCTCTCTTAGGTTGGTTCCCTCGTCTAAGTTTCTATTTGCACACCCTTGTCTCAGCCCTCATCAAAATCCAAGTCTCTATTCTGCCTATCCCTACTCTAACAAAACAAGACATCACCCTAAAGCCTTCCCAATTGCTGAAGTCCTGGTGATCTGCCCCGTTACCTGCTGGGATACTACCTGTCCATCCAACTGAGTCTCCTAATTCCACCCTTTGCAGCACCTCTGCAGTTGAACTAGCTACACCGCTCCTGACTCCTTGTGGGATTTGGTCCTCAATAGTTTGCTCTGGGGTTTGGCCCTCAATGATTTCCTCTGCCTTTCTGAATTACCCAGAGAACCAAAGTCCCAGCTTATCCAGCTCCCAACATTGGCCCATATAAAACATTGATTTCCCCTGCAAAACAGAACACCCAAACACTTAGTCTCGGGGTCAAGAAAGTGAGAAAACCTTGTCTTTGTTTTAATGAAAATCCAAAAGAGACAAAATAGAGAGATTAGCCCCTTCTGTCTGGCTCCTCTGTTGACTAGCTGGGTAAACTTGGTCGAGTTATCAAACCTCTGGGTCTCCTTTTCCCCAGTTGTAAAAAGGGTGTCACTAACAGTCCTCACCTTGTTGACAATTTTGTAAGGATTAAATGAAACAATCCTCAGTTGTTAATGTTATTGTTGTTTCAGATGTTTCCTTTTAAAGCGATGTTATATTTTCTTTTTTCTTTTGAGACAGTCTTGCTTGCCCAGGCTGGAGTGCAGTGATGCGAACTCGGCTCACTGTAGCCTCTACCTCCTGGATTCAAGCAATCTCTTGCCTCAGCCTCCTGAATAGCTGGGATTATAGGCACCCGCCACCATGCCTGGCTTTTGTATATTTAGTAAAGACAGGGTTTCTCCATGTTGGCCAGGCTGGTCTTCAACTCCTGACCTCTGGTGATCTGCCCGCCTCGGCCTCCCAAAGTGCTGGGCTTACAAGCATGAGCCACCACACCCAGTCAAAATGTTATATTTTCTTATCAAAATTTTTAATATATTGAAATTATAAAACTGCCATATATTAAAAACTTATAGATTTTGTTGCTCTGCATGTTGCAACTCATGCAGATGTGCAGAACTGAAATGCACACACAAGGGAACGGTATTACATGGTTCCATGATAACATGCAAAGTGAAGTTGCCTGCCTATGACAGGCACAGTGCTAGATTCTTTACTTCTTTTTTCAATTTCCACTACCCTCTCTTCCATACAGCTCTTAATGTTTTCCCTTATTTTTGGTTGAAAACTGAGACTTAGAATGTTTAAGAAATTTATCCTTGACCCCAAAAGCTAGTAGGCAGTAGAGCTCAGGTTCAAACCCAGCTATGAGTGGCACCAAACACAACATGCTTTCTACTGACATACCCTTTGTGCTTTCTCTGAGAATAAAGGAGAATAACGTAGTGTATTAGTTCATTGTCATGCTGCTGATAAAGGCATACCTGTAATTTATAAAGAAAAAGAGGTTTCATGGACTCACAGTTCCACATGGCTGGAGAGGCCTCACAAGCATAGTGGAAGATGAAAGGCACATCTTATATGGTGGCAGGCAAGATAGAATGAGCGCCAAGTGAAAGGGAAACCCCCTTCTAAAACCATAAGATCTCGTGAGACTTATTCACCATCATGAGAACAATATGAGGGAAACTGCCCCCATGATTCAGTTACCTCCCACCAGGTCCGTCCCATAACACATGAGAATCTAGGAGCTACAATTCAAGATGAGATTTGGGTGGGGACACAGCCAAACCGTATCATTATAATAGCAAATTGTTTATTGCTTTTAAGTCTCAAATTCACATAAAGTCCTTTCTCAAATATTTGATAAATTGCAAAAAAAAAAAAAAGTTTAAAATTATTTGAGGCCAGGCATGGTGGCTCATGCCTGTAACCCCAGAACTTTGGGAGGCCGAGGTGGGCGGATCACTTGAGGACAGGAGTTCAAGACCAGCCTGGCCAACATGGTGAAACCCATCTCTACTAAAAATAATAAAAATTAGCCAGGCATGGTGGTGCCCACCTGTAGTCCCAGCTGCTCAAGAGGCTGAGGCAGGAGAATCACTTGAACCCGGGAGGTGGGGGTTGCAGTGAGCCGAGATTATACCACTGCACTCTAGCCTGGGCTACAAAGCAAGATTTTGTCTCAAAAAAAAAAAAAAAAAGAAAGAAAGAAAAGAGAAGAAAAAGAATTTATTTGTATGTATTCATTATTTAAAGTATAGCCCAGCAATCTATAGTGTTTTAGCATCAGTGGCCTAATCTCTGTAAAAAAAACAAACAAACAAATGCAAATATTGAGTCTGCCCTTTTTTCTGATGTATCATATCTCAATCTTAATGAATACCCTGAAAATGTTTTTCAATCTACATTGCATTTGCTATTTCAAAAGTGGTTGCCACTGTTTTAATCTCATAATGCAGGATTTGCAAAAGAAAAAACAAATTAGCCCTATCACTTATGTGAGAAGGTGAACCAAGTTTTTAGTGTAATATACAAACTGAAAAATATGAACATTTGTTTAAAACATTGAGATTTGGCTCAAGTGTAAGCTCCTACACATTCAGCCAACAAAAGACAAGTATTATTGGGCTTGAGGGTCTAAAATACCTTCATACTTAAAATTGCTTGATTATCTTTCCTTTACGTACATATTTGTTTATTTACATTTGTTGAAAAGGGGGTTTGATTAGAGGATAATAAGAAAAATGTATTGAGTGACAGGGATGTGGCAGACACTAAGTGTTTACACTTACAGATGATATTTCATTTAATTATCATAAGAACTCTAAAGTAGTTGTTATGATTATCTCCATTTTAAGGAATAAATTGAGGGCACAGAGAGTTAAAGACATGTGTCCAAGATTTTAAACACCATACCTTGCTCTAGCTCTAGATTGAAGACCTCTTCCTTTTTTCTTCTTCTTTTTTTTTTTTTTTTTTTTTTTAGACAGGGTCTTACTCTGTCTCCTGTCCAGGCTAGAGTGCAATGACACGATCACTGCTCACTGCAGCCTTGACCTCTCTGGGCTCAAGCAATCCTCCCACCTCAGCCTACCCCAGCAGCTGCGACTACAGGCACGTGACACTATGCCTGGTCAATTTTTTTGCATTTTGTTTTAGAGACAAGGTTTTGCCATGTTGCCCAGGCTGGTCTCAAACTTCTGGGCTCTAGAGATCTTCCCACCTCAGCTCCCAAAGTGCTGGGATTACAGGGGTGAGCCACTGTGCCTGGCCCTTTTTTGTTTCAGTATCAACAGGAGCTCCATCTCTTGTTCAGTGCGTTTTCAACCAGTGTCACTGTTTCGAAATTGTTATTCGCCCATTTTATTAGCATTGTCAAGTCATATTTCAACTCATATTATCCTGCAAAAGTATGTCATGAATCATGGATATTTCTGCACACAAATACAACTTTCAGAGAAACTAAATTAAAACTCACTAGCTCCTTTGTTTCTTGAGAAATTACTTAAATAAATGAAGAGAATTTGTGTTCTTTGTTACTGGCAAACAGTGCCACTTGCCCTAGGCTTGGGGCTGGAAACAGAGCTAATCTATCCTTCTTTATCAGCTATAGTTTAGGGAATTGGAAGCTCTGGCAAATAGATATTTACGTTTATCTCCAGCAGTGACTCATTTGATTCCAGTGAAGGAGTCCCAAAGCCAACCAGCTCAAGGAAAGGATGACCCACCCAAAGATCACTATCTGACTAGCAAGACTAATTTAGCTACTTTATGGTGGAAGTTGTGAATTGTCCAGAAGTTTTCTAAAGCACACGATGTCACTGGCTTGACTTTTCTGGCTGCCAAATTGGAAGAGCCAAGAGAGATGGCATGCTTCTGATAAACAGTTCTGCAGCTGTCGAAAGGTCAAGTGGTTTAGCAAGTTCTTGTCTAAGAACAACTCTTCGCCTCCCAGTCTTCAGGGTCATTCTGGATCATAGGAAAATACTCTGAGCTGAGCTGATTACTCTTAGGCAAATAGTGTTATGTTCCAACTCGGCCTCTCATCTCTCCTTGAAGGACAGAGAACTACCACTTGCCAAGGAAGTTTTTGACCAGACTCTCAGTGCAAGGAACTCCAAGGACCCAAGGTGGGGCACATTAAGTCTCAGAAAATACCAGAAAGTTCCTGAATTTGGAATGAGAAGAAGCAGCATCTTTTTAGGTCAGCTCTAAGTTTCGAGGTCACTATCTCCTAGACTTCCTTCACTTATGAAGCCTACACAATGCTCTGCATCCCTAAAATAGAATTACATTTGGAATCTATAAAATAATCTCATCTACAACTGATTTAAATGTATGCAGGGATAAGGGTCACTTTTCCCCCTTCCCATTACTTCTTTTCAATAATCCTACAATAATAATAAGAGAGGCCAGGTATGATGGCTCACCCCTGTAATCCCAACACTTTGGAAGGTCAAGGGGGGTGAATCACCAGAGGTCAGGAGTTTGAGACCAGACTGGCCAACGTGGTGAAACCCCATCTCTACTAAAAACACAAAAATTAACCAGGCATGGTGGCACACACCTGTGGTCCCAGCTAATCAGGAAGCTGAGGCACAAGAATCGCTTGAACCCAGGAAGGAGAGGTTACAGTGAGTGGAGACTGTACCACTGCACTCCAGCCTGGGCGACAGAGTGAGACTCCATCTCAAAAAAAGAAAAAAAGAAAGGAAAAAAGTTGCATTCAACCCAACATCAGAGTGCAAATACCTTTAAATACACTTTAACACAAAAATCTTCCATCAAATATAGATATTGTACTTCATACATCTAACAATTATCGCTGCCAGAAGCATCTTCTGTCAGTAACATGGGGTAAACATTAAAAGCATTGCAATAACAGTTGAGGTCTGACAATCAACCCTTCAAAGCTGGATGAAATTAATAGACCAGCACTTCTTAAACTATAATTTGAATATGAATCACCTGGGGATGGTGTTGAACTCCAGGTTCTTCTCCGTATTGTTAACGAGCTCCCAGGTGATTGCAATGATGATGCAGCATTGATGTGCAAGGATGCAGAAGGCAAGTTTCAGGACAGTGTAGAGCTTCTCAAACAACAGGAGGACTATAGGTAATAAAATAGGATTCATGCCTAATGTGTAGATTTTAGATGCTCTTTACACAAAACCAAAAAAAAAAAATTTGGTAACTATTAACATGATGGGCATGTAAATTTGCTTCACCATAGTAACCTTTTTAAACCACATGTATCTTATAACATCATGTTGTATACTTTAAATATACATAATAAAATTTATTTTTTAATAAACTAGAATAGCTGTGCCATATCCGGAAAGGGTTTCTAGGGCTAATGACCACTGGGTAAGTGATGATTGGGTTTGGGTTTTTTTTCTGGTTTTTTGTTGTTGTTGTTGCTGGTTTTTTGTTGGTGGTGGTGGTTTTTGTTTGTTTGTTTTTGCAAGTACCTACTCAGCAAGTATTTATGAACCATGACCATCTGGGGTGGTGGGGAAGTATAGATAGGAGGTTTGTAAGGAATTTGCAGAGTTCTAGCTCTAGGTTCATGTAAACTTATGTGGCCTTAAGTGGGCAGAGTGTATAGCAGACCAACTGGAAATTCTCTGGTTGCTTGTTACAGCATGATGTAATCATTAAACCAAAACTGCTAGTTTAAAAAAGGCAACCTTTTGCTTCTCAGTGGCAGATTCCATTTCTCTGTTCCTATGCTCTGCACTTTTCTTTCAAGTGCTTCTTCCAGAACATTTGTTCCACTGTGGGTATTTCTGAAAGATATTGCTTATATCCCATTGTATTCAAGGAATACACCTTTAGGACCAGGAAGACATGATCATGTGGGCAAATTCTAGCCCTGCAAATTCCCAATTTTGGTTTATTGCCAGATAAATCTGATCTCTTTGTTAAAGCTGGACCTAGAAAGGGGTAGGCACCACAAGAGTAGGAGAGAGCTATGTTGAAACAAGCAAAATGCTGATGATGTTTAGCCCTGAGGAAAATGGTTGAGGCCTTTCAGTTCTTTAAAACTTTTCCAAAACAATCAGACTACTGTATAAAGATGTAAGAATACTTTTCAGAATATTCAAAAGGAAATAAAACTTTCACCATAAAGTGTGCGTGTGTGTGTGTGTGTGTGTGTGTGTTAGGGAAAAAACATCTAGAACTATATATATATTTAATTTTATTTTTTATTTCAATATTTTGGGGATGCAGATAGGTTTTGATTATATGGATAAGTACTTTGGTGGTGATTTCTAGAATTCTGATGCACCTGTCACCCAAGCAGTGTATACTGTAACCAAGATGTAGTCTTTTATTACTCATCCCCCTCCCAACCTTCCCCTTCAAGTCCCCAAAGTCCATTATATCATTATTATGCCTTTGCATTCTCATAGCTTAGCTCCCACTTGTAAGTGAGAACATACAATATTGGGTTTTCCATTCCTGAGTTAATTCACTTCGAATAATGGCCTCTAGCTCCATCCAAGTTGTTGCAAAAGACATTTTTTGTGGAGTAATATATTTTTAAATGCATAAACAATTAACTCGGCCGGGTGCAGTGGCGCATGCCTGTAATCCCAGCACTTTGGAAGGCTGAGGCAGGCAGATCACCTGAGGTCAGGAGTTTGAGAGCAGCCTGGGCAACATGGTAAAACCTGTCTCTACTAAAAATACAAAAATTAGCTGGGCATGGTGGCACATGCCTGTAATTCTTGCTGCAGGAGGATTACTTGAACCTGGGAGGTGGAGGCTGCAATGAGCTGAGATCGTGTCACTGCACTCCAGCCTGGATGACAGAGCAAGACTCTGTCTCAAAAAAAAAAAAAACCACAGAAACAATTAACTCAGAATTGTAGATAATGTGTATTTCCCTGTATGTATCGTCTTTGTGGGCTATGTAAATGACATGCCTAGTCAAACCAATCCCTGAGCCTGTGCAAATCAGACATTGCCTCCTCCAGCCTCTGCATATATACCTGCCTGGTGTCCACCGCACTTGGGGACCTCTTCTTTCGGCTTTGGAGCCCCACCTTCCTCTGTCTCTATACAAGGGAGCCTCCTCCTTCTGCCTTCTCTTTTCTTTCTTGCCTGTTGAACACTCTGCTCCTTAAAACCACACACACACAAAATACAAAACAAAGCTATTTTCATTTGGAGGAAAAACACCTACTCAGCAAGTATTTATGAACCATGACCATCTGGGGTGGTGGGGAAGTATAGATAGGAGATTTGTGAGTCATTTGTGTCAATGTTTAATTCTCTTCTTCAACATTTTAATTTCAACTATGGCTTAAGTCTTTTATGCAGAGATGGCTAATTTACCCTCTGTAGGATAACATTATTTTGATCAAAGTGCTTTCTTTGACAAAGTTGTAGATAATAAATAAATGGAAACTAATTTCACTATCAATTTTAATACTGTTTTCCACTTTCATCATTGATTCTAATACATCATTTCCACTGCCTCTTAACCACCAACTTTGGAAAGAAGGAATAAGATCAGATTTTAAAACTTACTAGTATATTCCAACTGTATTGAATTAACCAAGCATGGTAATTAGTTTTCAGACATCCTCACCATGAAATATAACCTTCAAGTATTCACAGCGAAAATTACACTGTGTGGTTAACTTGCAGCTTCTATGTAGGCCTTCTGTATCACTAAATCTGGGGAAGTCTAACTTCCATTAAGAAATTCCAACTACTACTCTCAGATGGCCAGGTTATGAGAAGCCCAATCTAGCCACATGGAGAGGTCACATAAAGCAAGAGGTGCTCCTCTGGTCCCCATATATTTCAGCCACTCCAGTCCAGACACCAGACTTGTGATGGAAGAAGCCCTCCAAGACCCTTACTCCAGCCACCATCTGACAACAAAAGCATGAGAAACACCAAACAAAACCACTCAGCTGAGCCCAGTCAACCCTCAGGATTGTCAGTAATGAACTGTTGTTTTAAGCTACTAAGTTTTTGGGTTTGCTGTATTTAAGTCCAAAACATCAAGAAACAACCACAAAATGCTTTTGTTATTAACCCAATTGCCTTTCTCCATTTTCTACTTTAATTCAGTTTCCTACAAAATCTTGAGTAAACAGAGAATCATTCTGATGGGGCAAATTAATACCAGTCAACATGAGGAGGGGAAAAGATGGAATTAAACACATCAAAAGAAAAATACTTTAAAATCTAATTGCATAAAAATGAGGGATGGCTGTGGAGAAGTGGATAAAATAACCTTCACATGTGATGCCTGAGAATCTTGTCTGTTCGTGCTATCTCTCTCCGCATATCTGCACACTTATAGAAACTTAAAATTTGTAATGTCAAAGAAGACCTGTCACTTAAAAAAGATGAAGGATTATGACAGTCTTGATACAGTTCAGGGAAGAAGGACTCCAAAGTCAGCATATAGAGTCCATTGTCCCTGGGAAGTCATTTGAGTAACATACACAGAAGTAGAGTGAGCCCTCTGCTTTGGATTCTAACTCTTGAAATGATTTAAATCTAAGGTGAAACACCAAGAGCTTTTTTAAAAGTCTACTTCTGATTCAGCAGCATCAATCTGTTTAAGAAAGAATCAAGACAGAATCCCATTACTGGGTATATACCCAAAGGAATATAAATCATTATCTTACAAAAATGTATGCATATGTATGTTCACTCCAGCACTATTCACAATAGCAATGACATGAAGTCAACCCAAATGCCCATCAATGATAGACTGGATAAAGAAAATGTAGCATATACACATCATGAAATACTATGCAGCCATAACAAGGAATGAAATAATGTCCTTTTCAGGGACATGGATGGATCTGGAAGCCATTATCCTCAGCAAACTAATGCAGTAACAGAAAGCCAAACACTGCATGTTCTAACTTGTAAGTGGGAGCTGAACAATGAGAACACACGGACACAGGGAGGGGAACAATACACACTAAGTTGAGGGTGAGGGGGTGGGAGGAAGAACATTAGGAAAAATAGCTAATGCATGCTGGGCTTAACATGTAAGGGGTGGATTGATAAGTGCAGCAAACCACTATGGCACATGTTCACCTGTGTAACAAACCTGCACACCCTTCACATGTACCCTGGAACTTCAAATAAAAATAAAAATTTTTTTAAATGTGAGAAAAAGAAAGAAGCAAGCTAGAGATAAATATGTGCTTCCTGGTATAACTGGTGATCCACTCAAACAGGTAACACTCAGGTCTAGCAATTTTTCTCTAAACTGGGTTAATGTAGATACAAGTCAAATAGATCTAGTCCCTCCATTTATAGGAGAAATCAGAGAACTTTGCAGACTCAACCGTATTTACCTGTACTAAGATTTTCTTTCCAAGAATATCTGGATCATGGCACTGACTGATTGTGTAAAGCAAATTTCCTAATACTACACCTATAGTACCAGGAAAAACTTGAATGACTAGTTGGCCTCATAGTTCAGTGTCAGCAATACATGGAAGCCAAAAAACAATTGGTCTTAATCTTTTCATTTGAGCCATCTGGACTCATCCTCACCCAAAGCCATCTTATTTTAATAACAAAATCTTGGCCTTCACTTCCAATCTAGGCTGCCTGTAAGAATGTTGAGTCTGAGGCCAGGTGCGGTGGCTAATGCCTGTAATCCCAGCACTTTGGGAAGCCAAGGAAAAGGATCAAGAGGTCAGGAGTTCAAGACCAGCCTGACCAACATGGTGAAACTCTGTCTCTACTAAAGACACAAAAATTAGTCGTTGTGGTGGCACGCACATGTAATCCCAGCTACTTGGGAGGCTTAGCCAGGAGAATTGCTTGAACCCAGGAGGCAGAGGGTGCAGTGAGCCAAGATCGTGCCATCGTACTCCAGCTCTGGGCAACAGAGCAAGACTCTGTCTAGGGAAAAGAAAGAAAAGGAAAGAAAGACAGAAAAACAGAAAGACAAAGAAAGAAAGAGAAAGAAGAAAGAAAGAATACTGAATCTGAAGTAGACTAGAGATGAAATTATTTTTTGCTTTCTTTTTTTTTTTTAGACAGAGTCTTACTTTGTCATCCAGGCTGGAGTTCAGTGGCATGATCTCAGTTCACTGCAACCTCTGCCTCCTAGGTTCAAGCAATTCTCATGCCTCACCCTCCCAAGTAGCTGGGATTACAGGCGTGCACCACCACACCTGGATAATTTTTTTGTATTTTTAGTAGAGATGTGGTTTCACCATATGGCCCAGGCTGGTCTCAAACTCTTAGGCTCAGGCAATCTGCCTGCCTCTGTCTCACAAAGTGCTAGGACTATAGGCATGAGCCACCGCACCCGGCCTAGAAATGATTTTCTAATGAGTCTTCAGGGCTGCTGATATGGTTTGGCTATGTCCCAACCCAAATTATTGTAGCTCCCATAACTCCCATGTGTTGTGGGAAGGACCCAGTGGGAGGTAATTGAATCATGGGGGTGGTTTCCCTCATACTATTCTCATGATAGTGAATAAGACTGGAGAGATTTGAGGGTCATATAAGGGGTTCCCCTTTCACTTGGCTCTCTCTCTCTTCTCTTGTCTGCCACTATGTTGAGACATGCGTTTCATCTTACACTGTAATTGTGAAGCCTCGCCAGCCACACAGAACTGGGAGTACAATTAAACCATTTTCTTTTGTAAATTGTGCAGTCTCAGTTATGTTTTCATCAGCAGCATGAAAACAGACTAATACAACTGCAATACTGTTGTGTTGTTGTGTTTTGTCCTATTCTGTTTTGGAAGTGGGGTGGTAGAAATAGGGGAAGCATAGAGAAAAAAATGACAAGAATATACAGAGAAAGACTGACAAGAATATATAGTCCAGGAAAGCTTTTACCCAAAGAGCCTTTTATACCATCTTCCTGGAACACGGGGTTTCCATGAACAACTCAATTAATGTACAGACTCACTGCACTTTTTAAAATGTCTTTTATTGGTTGTACATTTTCTTATGAGATCAACACACCAATTCTTTCAAGAATACCTTGCTCCTGAATACTTCATGTTACTTGTTCCAGCTATGAAAGTCATAGCAAGCACTTTGATGGAAAGAGGTGGTTGGGTTTTTTTTTTTGTTTGTTTGTTTTGTGTTTTTTTTTTGCCATTATCACTGTCTTCTCTATCTTTAAACTATTGTTTGAGTCAGTTTGTAGATTGACACAACATTGAACACAACACACACGGTGTGAAGTTTTACACACATACACACACATCTGGAGACCAGTTACAGTGTCTGCAGCTTGTTCCTTTCTCCTCATCAACAGTATGAAATTGAAGAATATCCTGAGATAAGAAGCCAATGTGAAAATTCCTCATTAAAAGAGGAGGACAAGCTTGATTTACTCTCCCAATTTCATTTTCTTTTTGAGGTGGTCAGAGGGGACCCAGAACGGTAGCCAGATGAACTGTGGAACAACCACTCGGTTTAAAAAATCAGCCTTTCCCTTGGTCAAAAACACAAGTTCACAGAAATATTTCATAGCATATCAGAAACATACTTTTAAAAAAATATGATCTTGGATTAGAAAGGAGGGAAATGGCCAACATGGTGAAACCCCGTCTCTACTAAAAATACAAAAATTAGCTGGGAGTGGTGGCAGACACCTGTAATCCCAGACACTCAGGAGGCTGAGGCAGGAGAATTGTTTGAACCCGGTGTGGAGGTTACAGTGAGCTGAGATCACACCACTTCACTCCAGCCTGGGAGAAAGAGTGAGACTTCATGTCAAAAAAAGAAAAGGAGGGAAATGAAAAGGTTGTTTTTTACAAGAATGTGATGGAAATTTCACCACAGAATGACCTACATACTTGAAAGGCAAAATTACCCTCACCTTTGGCAATTATTATAACTCCTTGTCGATTGCCTGATAGAAGCCAATCATCCAGGCTTGTCCCCCATCGATGGTATTTGCATGAAAAGATGAATTTCTCAAGAAAAGGGACCCAGGACAGGTGGTGTCTCTAAATGTTAAAAACAAACATAATTTCTTTAAAGCTACATTATCCCTCAATTCAGTATATTTCTGGGAACACTATTAAAACTTAACTTACATTAATACCAATGCTTATATCTACTGCAAGTCCTGCATATTGGCTATTTCCTTGGCTTTAGGATTTTGAGATAACATCATTAATAATGATAAACAATAGTTCAAATGAAAAAAAAATGCACACAACCTGGGTAACAGGAAAGCTAGACTAAAATGAAAATGTCTGGAGCCACCAAAGCCAACAGGCAAAGATAACAAAGGCATGCTGTCCCACAAAACAGGTATTTTAAATACAATCCTGAGGCTTTACTGAAGTTACTACCTGATGCTCATATATTTCCGTATAGTAAAACACAAAGTTAGATATACACCCCCAACTCCTTCTTTCCTTCTTTAGCTCACAAGCACAGAGTTCCCAAAGGCTAGAATTTAAATTTAATATTCACTTCAAGAGCATGGAAACATTCCACCCACATCCTTTACAGGTCTTTATAAACTTCTAATGAATTGCATGCTCTACATACATGCAGCAATCCACAAAGAAGAGATGATTCCAAACAAAAAAAGCTAGCATTGTGCTGTACCTGGTAGGAAAGATGGCAGCATCAGTGAGGATATCCAAAGAACAGCATTCATTCTTTTATTTCAAACTCTCCAGAGACACTATGTTGAAGTGCTGGAGATGGGTTTTGAAAGACAGGGGTGCATATGACCTCTCTGATCTCCTTTCAGAATATTTCAGGTCCCAAGAAGAGGTAGCAAGCTCCTAACTAGCTTCTGGAACTACCTCATTCTGGCATCCAGGTATTTTTCACTTGCCCAAAGGCTCTCTTTACAATAAACATGGTTTAAAAATAACTTTGGGGTGCAACATAAGCAAACAATCAATCATATATACAAATAATATGTGTCTATCACAAAATTTACAGAAGGTAAAAAAACGTTTTACTGTGTTTTCTTACAAAGACCACATTAATATATGGAAGCAGCATTTTTGGCTATGAAACTGAAGCACAAAGAAAGCTGAAGAAATCCACCTTTTATTAAAATTCTTGTCAAGTTCAATTCCATAAAGAAATTCTATCTAGCATCTCATCAAGATTTTCACAAAATATATAGAAAACTGTTCATGTATTTAAATAATTTGAAACTACATTCCTAACACCTCTTTCAGCTTTAAATGACTCAAGTTGATGATTCAGTATCATAGGAAATATGTTCTAGTTGTGTAAGTTAATTACACACGAAAAAATTTTTCCTCTAAAAATACCTATTATTCTATTAAAACATCATTTCAGTTCATATAGAAAGTCACTTCACTCAGAAAATAAATTTGAGACTAAAGAATAAATCAAACACAGAGGTAATACAGGAGATAAACTGAATTTTCTTAATCAAACCTCCTCAAGTTGCTTTTACACAGAGATTGGCCAAGAACACTACAAATTTCTGCCCAATATAAATTTTTGGCACAAATAGTGTTCTAAAACAGTTGCTGTGAAACCCCAGCTGTTAAATTTGCTCTTGTGGCAAACATAACACTGTCAGAATTCACCAGACTCTTTATGTGTGTGTACAAGGCACCTGATATGACTCAGTTGGTGTTTAAGCATTCCCTTGTGTGCAGTTCATGACAGATACACCACCATAGCTTCCAGCTTCTGAAGGCTGTACCAGGTTTCCATTACCCTTCTCCACCTACAACACCTT
The DNA here is from genome assembly GCA_963573385.1 of Cacajao melanocephalus. Taxonomy (NCBI): domain Eukaryota; kingdom Metazoa; phylum Chordata; class Mammalia; order Primates; family Pitheciidae; genus Cacajao; species Cacajao melanocephalus. The sequence continues at coordinate 62,722 of CAUYLG010043164.1, forward strand.
TGTAAAATGCAGCAAGGGGTAGCTCTGTTAGCTTGAGTCTCAGACCATACCCCTGACTGTGTCAACATTGTCCAAAGGGCTTTTGCTTTTTTCTGATTGATAGATCAATGAACAAAAATGATAACTCCTGCCTCTGCAAACCTAGAAATGTAAAAATTCCACTGCATATGAAGAGCCCAGTCACTCCACTCCTTGTCACTGAGACAGTGAACAAAGATCAGGTCATTCTCAACCACTTTAGGAAAATAGCCCATATAAGGAGCTATCATGCATGTCTGTCACACATCAATTCCCTGCACTTTCCTTTCAAAATGATTTATGCTTGATTAAAATAAATGACCCTGTCTTCTTGCCACCTATCTCCCTATCTCTATGAGCCTAGTCAATACAGCAAAAGCCAGGAACTCACAGCCATGGTTGGATATAAAATTTCCCACATTTGAGACTGTTTAAAGTGCTGAAGTGGTCATTTCATCCAGCGTTCCCAAGCTTTTAATGGCCACAGAGACTTCCAGTTAAAAGGAACAATACTAGAAGCCAGATATTCTGACTGGAGGTTGATGGAGGTTCAGATAGGCAGGGTTTACCTTCGTCACACTCTCTTTCCCTTCTGTTCAGAACAAGAGACCCCCGGGGCACCACTGAACATGGACTGAAACCCACAGCTGTACCTCACTCTTATCTCCCCAAGTATTGAACATACAAGACAAACAATTTGAGATCAGAAAAAAATAAAACAACTACTTCTTCCCATAATTTACTGCTTTTGAAGCTTCAAACTAGCTGTATTATATTTTAAAATTATAAAATCTAGGTCTTCTGGAGAAGACCTGTAGTGTATTTCTAAGAACATTCACAGTTCTCTTCATTATGGGAAAGAAGTCTGCTCATCAGGTAACCTTCTCTAACATCCACCTTTTTTACAAATGAAACTGCCCTCTGGAACCAAAGGTTAAGGAGCTCAGGTTTTGGTTATTTGTGTTTCTTTACCCAGAAGTGGCTGATGGATGAGTTGTATATTCTCAAAATGCTTTAGGCATATTGTTCCTTTTTCTCAATCATCATATTTCCCACTAATCATTTACTTTTGTTCAGCCATCTGTCTGAAAAGGTAACTCTTTTGAATCAATAACACTAGGGATACAAAAGAAAATCTTCTGATATCCAAATTAACGCCACTCTCTGAATCTACTTATAGCTCAGTATTTTTAAGGAAAAATAATGATAACGGTTTGGCTTTTTGATGGGATTTCCCATAGGAAATCATCTCTATAATACAGTAACACTGCAAATAAATTAAAGGATATATATGTCTGTCAGCTTTTTTTTTTTTAAATCAGCTTGCTCCTCCAAGGGGTTCCTAATTTAGCATCACCCTTTGCATTTTTCTCTTCTTCCAGCCCCCAAACATGACTTCACATCACTGTTCAGCCTTAAATTCCAAAGTCCAGCGACAATCCCCTAAGACACTGGTTTGACTTACTTTGTTGAAATATCTTGTAGACTCCAATACAAATATTGGTAGTGACCAAATGATGCCAATTACTCATTTCTGACCACAATAGAATATTACTCAGTGAAATCAGATACCCAACCTTGCTGCTCATCTTCAAAGGAAGTTCTTATTATAAGGCCTCATGTTTTGAATGAGGGTTTTGCTTAAACTTTTCTTAGATAGCCCTTACATTTTTAAGAACTGGAAACAATAGGGTTCATTTAGGCAGACTGATACAAAATTGTTGACTTTGATTTTTGATATATGAAAATGACCAGATCAGTTCCTTTCCACAAAAGCATTAAGTCAGTCCAGGTCATCTGTGACCGGCAGAGAAATAACAACCAACTTCAGCAAAGGAAAACAGAAAAGACTTTTGAAGGCCTAGTCTAAGCCACAAACTCTAAAGATTACTTAGGAAGTTCTGTTTCCCACATTAAGACACAAGTAAGTGCCTAAACTTGCCATACACTCCCTGAATTCAACCTCCAAGCCTTAAGCTATGATACAATTATTCCAAAATTTAACTGTAAACTCCCAAAAATAAAGGGCTCAATGTCCAAGTTCAAAAGATAACACGAGTGATGTCAAGATACCTAAAGTCCCAAGGAATCAGGCATGTGTTATAAGATGATACTAATTTTGTACCAACAAAAATTCCCTACTACAGAGTTTTTTACTTTATGTTTCTGGTTAGGCTAGTGCCTTCATCACCTCTATAGGAAAGAGGTTTTCAGAGGAATTTTGCGTGAAAAAGAAATGTGGGTCAGAAACTGAAAAGATTATCCCCAGCTGAAGTCTTGTTTTCAATCTACTTCATTAGAAAATCTGTAATGGTACAATGATATTTGCATAGCTGTAAACAACGACTCTCTAAACCTCAGAAAAATAACACCAGGAACAGCTGGTGAGTGATGTATTTGGTGGCAGTGTGCTTCCCCTGGAAGGATAATTTCATTTTGAAGGCTCTGGAATTCAGGTTTTGTTTCCCTAGGTGAAGAGAAAACATTCTTTTAGGTAAACTGCCAGATCAAATACTTCAATATGCCCTATTAAGGAGTCTCCAAGTATCATTCTAAGCATAATGTATATTTGCCTAATGGTGCAGCAAGAAAAAGAATGTTTCTAAATAATAAAGAGACTATAGCTTTAACCAAGATGTGTTCTATTGTTCTGGAAGAAAAAAAAAGAGAGAAAGCTTTGGTCACTGGCAGACAGTCATTTTTATAGCATTCTGTATGGGGTGCAAGTACTAACAGAAGGTGAAGCAAATTACACACCTGTTCTGGTTCTACAGAGAAGACAGGACTTCCACTAGAGGGTACAGGGCCCACAGATTCAACTAGGGCCAGCAACCCAAGAAAATTACATCAGAAAGGAGGCATTTTGCAAAGACCCCTTAAAATTGAAAGTTACTGGTGATTAAAAGAAGAGAAGTACTCCTCTCACATCCCTGGGACAGCACAAAAGGGGTAGGCCTGAGTCTTTTGTCGCAGTGAGTACAGGGAGCTCAAAGAACACCTGAGAACAAATATTCGGACTTCAAACTACTCTTTCCTACTTCTTTAAAATGTGAACAAATAAATGAGGTGAATGAGCTGGAAAATGTTAAGAATTCTATCTGCCTTCTTCTTTGTTTGAGGTAAGTCTGACCTCCCAAATTCCCCAATCTCAGTACAGTTCAGGGAATAGAGAAACAAATTGACTAGTATCTGGATTCACGATTCTTCTTGTGTATAAACCACACTACAGAATGAAAGAAAATGCTAATAACCTAATCCAAGGATATAGTTAACAACTAAGAGAAGTGTGACACACTTCCATATTGAAGTAAATTATGTTGGTGATTGCATAGAAATGGAAAAAGTAAGTACTCAGTTTGTTCTGAAGAAAACTGTTCTATCAGCTTCCAGAACAATTCATACTTACCTGAGGAATTTAACAAGCAAATTTCATGGGACTAAACAGTCCTCATCCTTTCTGAATTCAGTTTCCTACCTCCATTTTCCTAATCTGCCTCAACAGCAGCTGAGCTCAATAGTCACTAAAATGGAAGAACTCTACACATCTAGTAAATCAATAAGAGTTTTATATTTAATGCTCTAAAACAGGTGTTGGCAAACCATGGCCTGTGGGCCAAATTTGGCCCATTGCTTGGTTTGCAAACAAAGTTTTTTTGGAAGATAGCCACCAGGCTCATTCATTTCTGTAGATGCTTTCATGATACAAGAGCAGAGATGAGTAATTGTGATAGAGACTGTATAAAACACAAAACCAAAAATATTTACTGTCTGGTCCTTTGCAGAAAAAGTTTGCCAACACTGGTCTAGGATGTCACAGTCAACATTCTACAGAAGAGAGCTATTGATCCTATGGAGCATTTTGCATAGGCCCCTTACAATTGCAATTTACTATGGGGTATATAAACTGCAGCCCCCTCCCAACAAAAGAAGTTTGCAAAATTAACATTGTAAGTTTTCCTAAGGAAAAGGTCCTAGCTTTCAACAGATACCCAAAAGAATCCACAGGACCTCAATTAAAGCCAAAAAAAAAAAAAAATCCCAAAGAGCATCTTTAGCTGTCAGCACATTTAATAGTGCTACAGCCAATCTAACACAAGAGGAACACAGACCTAGAATAAAATACCTTTCTTTCTATTGTATCGGGTCTGGTAGCTCCCTCTTCCTAGATTTTACTCTGGCATTTTTCCATCTGACTATGTAAATTTCCAGAGGCCTAAATGAAAACTGCACCTACCATTTGAAAAGTTAAAAAAAATTTTAAGTCCTATGAAGTCACATTTATTTGAATACCTTTTCACTTGCTAATTCATTAAAAGCAGAAGATCTTTAGAGCCAAGTCCCTCTTCAAGTCATAGATAGATGTTAAGAAGGCAAAATTGCAGCAAAATAGACATTTAATCAATTTTACTAGATCTGACTACCAGCTCCAATAAATTTTGTAAATATACAAATCTTACCCTCAAGGTCATAGGGAGTAACATAGCCAGAACAGCATTTGGGTGGGAAATTAGGAACTAGGTACCCATTGCCCTTTCAGGCCAAAGAAAAAAGTGTTTTGTTAGACGCTTTTAAGAGAAACAGAGTTATTTCTCTGGCATAGCTAATAAAGCCCCTTGATCAACAAAGACATTTTAGTGATAAACTATGAAACATTAACCCCTCTCTGCCTCCTTTGAGATTATAATTCCCAAGACACTAAATCAAGTTCAATGGGAGAAATCAAGAACCCTGGCCATCTTAGTACCAGCCTCCTCCGATGCTGGGGCTTATGAGTATTGCAACTTTCTAGACTACAACACTATGGCATTGCAGGACTGAGGAACAGCAAAGCAGAGTTGGGTTACAGCTAAAAAAATGAATTAGCCAGGCAGGTGCAGTGGCTCACGCCTGTAATCCTAGCACTTTGGGAGGCCGAGGTGTGTAGATCACAAGGTCAGGTGATGGAGACCATTCTGGCCAACATGGTAAAACCCCGTCTCTACTAAAAATACAAAAATTAGCCGGACGTGGTGGCATGTGCCTGTAGTCCCAGCTACTTGGGAGGCTAAGACAGGAGAATCACTTGAAACCCAGAGGTGGAGGTTGCAGTGAGCCGAGATCGTGCCACTGCACTCCAGCCTGGGCAACAGAGCAAGATTCCATCTCAAAATATATATGTGTGTGTGTATATATATATATATATATATGTATATATATATATATATAAAATAACAAAACAAAGAGTGAAATAATATGGAGAGTTGAGTGGCCAAGAGTTCCATTTTGAGGGTCACCAACAGCGGACAGTGCCAACATTGGCATAATAGATATCTGTGGTCCCCAAATTATGTACTGAGATATCCTGAGACACCACAGCACACTCGCAGGCTTAGCAAGATGTTGTAAATATATATATATATTTTTTGAGACAGAGTTTCACTCTTGTTGCCTAGGTTGGAGTACAACGGCGTGATCTCGGCTCACTGCAAACTCTGACTCCTGGGTTCAAGCAATTCTGCCTCAGCCTCCCGAGTAGCTAGGATTACAGTCATGTGCCACCATGCCTGGCTAATTTTTGTATTTTTAGTAGAGACAGGGTTTCATCATGTTGGTCAGGCTGGTCTCAAACTCCTGACCTCAGGTGATGCACACGCCTCAGCCTCCCAAAGTGCTGGGATTACAGGCGTGAGTTACCCCGTTCAGACAATGTTGGAAATTTTTAAGGGAAACATAGTGACATATGCAGGACACTGTGCAAAGTGCTATTATTAAGCTGTTGGGATCTAATTATTTAAAACACTGAACTATTAAGTATTTATTTTGGCCTGGGGTACCATGAAAAAAATTACTAAGATGACTAATGGCACCACGAACACAGAAAGTTTAGGAATCTCTGGCATGTAGAATTTTTTGTTAGGCTTGAAGAATATACAAGAACTGTAAAATACAAACAATTTTGAGCCATGCCCACATACTCGTTTCCCTTTCAGATGGCTTCACTGCAATAGAAGCTGCTAATTTAACCCATTTGTTCTGAGTAAATCAGTGTGACCAAACACAGTCTTTAGAATAATAGATTATTCCCCCACATCGGGACCTGCAACCATAAAGAATAGGTGCTTTCAAGTGCAAAATCCATGACTACGATATTTTATCAACGAATACATACCTTTATGGGGATTCTATCTCCTTCAAAGTGACCATTTTGGGAGACTACACTTATTCCAGAGGAAGAATGACTGCTTAAAAATAATCATATATTTTGGGCAGGAGGATGGAAATCTTCATTTGAAATTATCTTCAGAGCCCATGACATGGTGCTTTACAAAGATTCAGTGATGCTAAAACTCCAACTCTGAGGGAAGATTTAACTTCTAGAAATTGTCAAACACAACTTCCTGCTAAATCTGATTTTTAAAAAGGGAGGTAAATCAAAGAGGGAAACACCTGGTAAAGATTTTTGTAAAAGGCAAAACAAACAACAATAAGACCTATGTAATAATTCTCAAATGATGACACACATCTTAGGGGAGGGGATGGATTCTAAAGCTTTTCTGAAAGAGAAGTCGCAAAAATAGTTTAACAGTATTATTTATATAAATATGTAGTCTCTCAAAGTGGCTACACTGGAGGGTAGTATTCATTGATATGTACACACACACGGTAATCGTCTTACAAGTTATGCACATTACTTTTTTGGCACACCTTCTTAAAATGATATCAAAGAGAAATGGCTATTTTAATAAATATTTTCAAAAATTATAACATGGACAATTATATGATACAAAATCAAATACATTTGGGGAAATGAGCATGACTCTCTTGTAGAGTTATACCGATTTTGTGATACACTGAGAGCTGTAGGCAGGGCTGATATTCAGATGGTCTATGCTGGGTTGAGCATTATGATATTTTGAGGGCCATCCGTGAATACAGATATCTTTACATATATGTCTATATGCACGGGATACTCCCAATTTGTATATAGTTTAGGTATATTGACTTTTTAAAAAGTTGGTTGATTGGAACTTCTAACATTGTCTTCCAAAAACAAAACCATGCTCTAAAATTCAGTCTCGTGAGGCTATCAAGTCATTTTTTTTTAACTTTGGTGCATAAGATATTTAATCACTGTGCCGAATATAGCTTCTCTGGGGAAAAGTTGTTCTACACTTCCAATCAATATCCCAAGAACATGCCTTCCCTCACAGCGATAAAGATATTTCTACTGATGAGGAAAGGGAAAGAAATAGGACTTGTTCTTGTTACTGTCTGCAATGGCACATCACTCTCTGCAAATGTTCACAAGAAAGTAAATTTAAGCCAGTTCTCTTTAGAAAATAATAGACCAGTGTTCTGAACCCTGCTTCATATCAGAATCACACAAAGGTCTGTAAAAAAACAAAACAAACAAAAAAACACCAATTCCTAGGCCCCACCAGTTAAATTCAAATCTCTGGTGGTGGCTAGAACATTCGCAGTGACAGTGTTCACAGCTCCCAGATGATTCCAATGTGCAGCAGGGTTGAGAACCACAGACTAACTTTTTCTCTATCCTACTATGAATATGGTTGTTTTTGCAAGTTTGGCCTAGGTTCACAGACTGGAGAGGCATACATATGAGAAGTTACATATTTTATTTAGAATGTCTGAGAGTGGAAAAACAGGTAAGAGTAATCTGACCTAGATCAGAGAGACAATTTGTTTTACATAGTTCACCAAAAGCTAAAATGGAGTAACCAGATATTTTTCCTATTGCTTCCTGTTTTCACAGATGGGTGAATAAAGTAAGGAATACAATTACAATTTTTCTCTTGATCTCAAGGAGAAGAACTTCCAGATTTAGGAAAATAGATGGGAAAGTGAACAGCGATAATCACTAGGGTGATACTCCTTTTCTGGCTAGAATAAAATGAGGACAGAGGTAGCTTTAGAGCAAAGGAAGCTGATGTTTAATAAAACAGATATATCTTGGAACTGAATAGGAAGAAGTGTTGGAAGTGTCACACTCAATCTGGGCTGAGCAACTCCTCCTTGTCAAGAACAAGGAGGAAAAAAGGCAGAGAAAAATATATGATTGCACTTTAAAATCTAAAAGGGGAAGGAAGGGAGGACTCAGGGAAGCAATCCTCTCCATATTGAACTTGAGGCCAAGAAAGAAAAAGGTTTTTTTTTTTCCCCCCTTCTTTTTAAAATCAAAATCCTCTGTCCTTCCTTGTCCAAAATGGTTCCTGGTTATTCATCACAGGTCTATATGTACCCTGTCAATTACTTTACTCCTTGATCATCAAGAAACCTAGATATACAAATCAGAGAACCAGAGCGTATATTCAGCCATGAGAAAGAACTTTTGTTGCTTAGTCAACCTGCTAGGAGTTCCCAATGAAGCTCGTCTCCTATAGAGGAGCCAGCGATTGCATGCTGCTGAAGAAAGATGTGGCCTCAACTCTCGGACATCTGGTAGTCCATTCCTAGGAATTAATTCAACCTTTCCTATTATTTCCTCATCTTATCAAAGAATTACTGCTTTTAATTTTCTCCTATTGTAGCCCTTCTATAAATAGTAAGGCTTCTTTACGGAACAACAAAAGAAACAAAGCCACAGAGTACATTAACTATGAAGGCAATCCTTGGAAGTTGCACATGGCAGGAGGGACAGACACAGAAGAAGGCACCATTTTTTTCTGTGGTTTAACACATCTCCCCTCAAAACTGACAAATGTCCTCCTTACTAAATAGAGATGCTCATAGAAACCACTTGGCAGGACTTGTGAATTGCCAAATATACACACAAACAACACATATACAAGTAGATGAAAAGGCAGGTGGATATGAAACCATATTACGAATCACTTTCTGATAATACTATACCACAAGTGTCAGGAGAACCAAATGTTTTACTCTTTGAGAGATGATATGAGTGATTTTTATGTTTTCCAAAGTTGGGAAAAGAGTATGACCAGAATATCTTGCCACTTCCCCTAAAAGATGTGGTGATCACCCAGGATTGAGCAGATGTTTGCAAAAATGGCAGCAGTCACAACAGCTGGAACAGACATTTCACAAGAAGAACTCCTTTTTGATATTTTTATAATATTCTCAAAGATGCGTATTAAATAATTTCTTCTGGACCACAGACACAATTGAACTTAAAAAATAAAAGCCCTATAAATATTGCCAATCCAACCTTGTCTTTTTTTTTTTTTTAATCTCCCCTCTTGTATAAAATGGAATCTTTTCAACCAAACACTTAAACATAAATATTAAAATAATAAATGGGACAAACTACAAGTCTACTTATAATTTCATCACTACTGTAGCACCTTTTTGTCAGGGCCAATGCATTCATTTTGTAAAGAATAAGAGAAGTCTGAGAAGCTTGAGGACTCATATGATACATCATTAAATATTTAATCACCTTTTTAAGTCCTAAGCCTTTTATCATATTCATCCATCTAGACAGTTCATTCTATACTATAGATTCCAAGACCCCCTTAAGAGGGGGAATAAAAAGAAAATGAGGAGAGGAAACCCTCTGAGAGGCAGGGTTAAATTATCTCGAAGATGACTTTCTATTGACACTGCAGTGAACTTGCTTCACCCGAAACCCACCAATCCACAGTAGGGTCAACCGATTCAGTCCATCGCTTTTTAGTCTCCAAGAGTCAGTTTTACAAAAGATGCCACATCTGTTGCTTTGGATTCATGTAGGGTGAAAAATGGATGTTGCTGGGAAAGAAAAAGAAAAAATGTGGTATTAATATTTGTCAGTGACAAACAATATTCACAATTAGCAAATTAATAGATCTGCTTGTTACAGGGATTAAGTATCCCTATCAGAGCTAGGCTGGGCTCTTCCTACCCTTTCCAAAATCAAGCACATATCAAGTGATGCAAACGTTTTAAAGATATCTCTTAGTTGCCACTCTTTCCAACTTGATACCTCTGTTTCCACTACAGTCTATTCTTAAAAAAAAAAAAAAAAAGGTATAATTATGCTATGTAAATCCCATCTACAGCAAAATACAAAGATTGACAAAAACCATCCAAAACTCTGATTCACAAATAGCCCTGAGCCCCACAAAGTCATTTTAGACTGATATGGCAGTAAGAGAATAAGACAATTCATAGGTGTATGCACTTTTATTTCTCAGGAAAAAGATGGTAGAATGAGAAGGCAATTTTGTTGAACAGTAAATGCGGAAGGAAGGTAGCCCCTGCCCTTGACATTGGAGAATGGGTTTAGACTGAAACAGTTAAAACCATTTGCCAAGCCAGGAGTTATACCTATGTCTCTCCTGATGAAGAGTTGATCCATCTGAAAAATAATGTAGACTGCCAAACTCTAGGTATGTGCAGAGAAGACTGAACTCAGAGATTAAAGATTGAAAAGGGAAAAGAAGGGTCTCTATCCACACAGCTCAGATCAAGTAAACTCAAGTCTTGTGCTTTGCTAGGGGAACAGGCACGATATGTGATTCAAGAGGCCGTGCATTTCAAAACAATTCTGAACAGGAAGCTATTTTCTCTGCACTAGAGCAATTCTCCCCAGATTGCTCAATTTTGTTATAATAAACGCCCAGGTGTCACAGTGGAACCTACCTTCTCTACTTAGAAAGATCTATCAGGTCATGATCCACAGTTCTTATAGCGGAAATAGAACCAACCAAACCTACCCACAAAGGACAATTCCTACAGGTAGAACTTAGTCCCACATGTCCCTCCTCACCTCCCATGCTCACTTCCTTGATTGTCTGGTAGTACTATTTTCAATGACCAGCTGAGTAGCTAAATGTAAGCATTTTTACAAGCAGACATGTAGGTGACTCATTCTGTTTCCCCTAACTTTAGGGAGTTTAGTTTACAACCTTTATGTTGCCCAGCTGTAGGTTTTCTAATTATATTTGTTTTAAACCTGACAGTGGAGGGTTGGATGAGTCAGCTCCATGGAAAACTGAGTTCCCACCCATGGAAGTTTTAGGAAACAATGCAAATGAAAAAAGGACAAGGAAATAAAAACCTCCGAGATGATATCTGGTCATGATTAAGAATCATGACTCAGAAAATGGAAAAGAGATTTTCTCCCTTTGCCCATCTGAGGACACAGGTTGGGTGCTGGCTCAGATCCTTACACTCATGAAATCAACTGAAGCTCTGGGTGCCAGGTGGTTTCTCCTGAGCTCCCTCAAAAACTAAATAGCAGCCATACTTCTGATTACTAACCACATACACAGTACACTTACCAAAGGTTCTACCATCATGCTTATTAGCTTTCCCACATCCTCTTGACATTTGGAAATCTTTAAACGTACTTAAAAGTTTTTTAGTATCAAAACAGGACATGCCAAACCTCAGATTATCTCGGTGACTGCTTCCAACACCTGCCAGCCTCACCTTGCCTTTTGTTCTGCTAGTGGCTATTAGCTCAGTGGATGTAGCCTGAGTCTGCAAATGAATTAAATAACCTGACTTGAATTCTTTAACTAAAAAAAAAAAAAAATCCCCAGGCATCTTTCCATTTATTCCCAGGCTGAGAAAATGCTATGAGAGCCATAGGGCAGAGCGGGGAGAAAACAGGTAGGCATGTCAAATGGAAAGTGTGACTTGCCTTCTTGTGAGAGTTTTGAGGCTGTGAAAAGTTAAGAGGGAACCCAGTCCCTTCTATAAGCAATGAATTAAGATTAGCAAGGGCAGCAACCAGGAAATGGGCAAATGAGGGACCATGAAGAATACTCAGACTATAGTCCCAGGCTGGGTTTCACAAAAGAGGAGCCAGAGAGAAAAGAAGGGAGGACTTTGCACTATTTAGGCTCACTGCTGTGCCTGAAGAAAACATGGAGATCCATGAATGTACTGTCAGGACTAGACAGACAAGCTGCAGTCACCAGCAGGTCTCCCTGTCCCATGCACAGCACCTCATCCCTGAAGACTATAGTTTTTAAAGGGTTCAGGCATCTTTGTTTAACATACAATTCAATCAAGAACTTCCTAGGATAATTGGAGAACATAATCACTTCACTGGGCAATCACTGGAATGAACTGGTTACCATTTCTGGTGATTATCATCTAGGACAGGGATCACCTACCTATGACCCAGAGGCCAAATTTAGCTCACTGCCTGTTTTTTAAATAAAGTTTTATTGTAATACAGACACAAACACCCCGTTTGTTTTTTGTTTTGTTTTGTTTTGTTTTTCTTAACACATTGGATATGGGTAGTTTCACATTGCAACCGCTGAATTGAGTCATTTTGTAACAGCAACTATATGGCCTACAAAGACTAAAATACTTAACTATTTAGCCCTTTACAGAAAAAGCTGGCTGCTACCTACTTTAGAGGAACAAATTCTACTGAGTCATACTCCCCAGTGACATTTGAGAGAACAAGAAAATGAGATGATCTTAAAGAATATACACCCTTCAATCCGAGCTAGGGAGAGGAACACTTGGGATTTCTATAAGAGGGACATGTCTAGGTTAAGGCCTTAATTAAATGTCCTTCACCTGGAAAAAAGGATTTTTTTCCTTCATACTTCCTCACCAACTCCTAAAATCTAAACAATAGCCTCTCAGCGCGTGTTTTCCCAATGCAAAAGTCAGGGAGTTTGGACTCAGATTTTCCATTTGAAAACCTCAATTCCACAGGAAAGCAGGCAACAGTTATAGTCTTAAAAGGCAAGTCCATTTCCAGTACCACAAAGGCTAATGCTGTAAGAAGAAAAGGGGGACCAACATGATTTTATAACATTAATATATCTGTAGGCCATAAAATATCACAGTGTTATAGCATATTGCAAATATAGAATTCGACATTAGCTGCCCATGTATATTAAGCATTCTTTTTCTCAAGCATGCTTCAGTGAAATTTCTGATCAGAAACCACTTGGAAGAAGAAAAAAAAAGTTCTGTATTTTAAATAGCCAGAAATAAATAGAAAATGTTCTTCTTATATGAAATTAGTTACAAAACAAGGCAACTTTAGAATAGGAATACAGTTGCACACTTGTAGTCCCAGCTACTTGGGGGACCCAGACAGGAGGATCGTTTGAGCCCAGGAATTCAAGACCAGCCTGGGCAACATAATGAGACTCCACCTCTAAAAAGTAAAAATTTAAAAATAAATAAAATAGGATTACAAGCTCCATAGTATCCTACAAGAATAACTCTATATCTATTGTACTTTATGTGAAATTAATTTTAAAATGCCCTAGCAGGTACATAAGCACATTAAAAAAGAATAGACTGAACCAAAAAAGCCTCCGACTGGCTATTATAAAAATAATCAGGGAGAAAATAGTCAACCTAAACATGTAGTATGCTAGGATTTTCTCAAATATTACTCATATTTCCTTCTTTAACTGTGAGTTTTAGTTGAATAAAGCTGGTAGAGTGCTGAGCACCAGGGGCTGCCTTTTAATGGACCCAATTAAGGCCCCAGGAGATGGCCTTGTCTCCAAATTCATCCAGTTGGAAAATAGTTCAATCGTCAATCAAAGCTTAAGCAACAGAACTGAAAACCTATGTGCTTGACTATAACTATCATGCATCTTCCTGATCAGCTTTCTATAACTCTTACTGACTTGACATTCCCAAGCTGTGCTTTCTCATATCTAAGCCACCTCACCACAGCATTTGACACTAGAAATCCATGCTTCTAAGACATGCCCTGAGTTGGTCTTCAAGACAGCAGTGCTTGTGGCTGGGATAGGATAGGAGCAAGCATTTAATGCCTGTTGAATAACTGTGTTCCAGTAAGAACAGGTGTTAAATGTTTTATTGCCTTAGAAATTTTGCATGAATATAACTCTTCTTTCCCCTGCTAAAATGAAAACCTTGGTAACTGAAACAAATCTAGGGAAGAGTTAACACAAATTAGCAAATAGTCTGAATTTTATATATTTCTCCCCCCAAAAAATGTGTTTCTCCTACATTCGACATATACTTAGATAAAGCAAAAGCGTTGCCAAGTTAAGGTCCTTGCCGTTTGTATTTAGCTTAGAATCATTAGTAATTAGCTTACAATTGTAGTTACCAGAATTTTTTTTTTCTTTGAGACAGGGTCTCACTCTGTCACTCAGGCTCGAATTCAGTGGCTCAATCACGGCTCACTGAAACCTTAACTTCCTGGGCTCAAGTGATCCTCTCACCTTGGCCTCCTGAGTAGCTGGAGTTACAGGCAAATGCCACCATGCCCGGCTAATTTTTTGTACTTTTTGTAGACGTGGGGTTTCATCATGTTGCCCAGGCTGGTCTCCAAGTCCTGGGCTCAAACAACCTGCCCACCTCGGCCTCCCAGGGTGCTGGGATTACAGGTATGAGCAGTCATCGTGCCCTGCCTATAGTTACCACAATTTAAAAGAAGTTATTTTAATACAACAATGCTGAGATCTTACTTTCACTCTTGCTTTTTATAGATATAGCAAGAGATAAACTGTGAATGCTGAGGTAGTATAATTCAAACTAATAATGCTTTGTCTTAACTTTTTTCCACCAAAGTGAAAACAAGAAGAAAAAAATTTTTTTCCTCCCTAGCTACCTACCAAAAAACCATTCATCTAATTTAGCCAGATATTTTATCAAAAATTGATCAGTCAGATAGCTTTTAATTTTTTTCATTATTGAAATCTCTTAAATCATGCTTTCCTTAATTTTATCTTAGTAATATGTGGCTCCTAGTATCTTTTAAATTCACAAATATAAATTTCATATGCATAATTTGCTTTATAGCATGACAGGTTTATTAGCCTGGAAAAAACTGCTAAGAATAGTGATAGGTCCCAGTCTATTTAAAGAAGGAGGTAGGATGAACTCTTTAACTCTCTTTCCTGGAGTTCAATTCCTGTCATTGATGTCTCAATGAACCAACTCTTCGAATATGGTTATGTGATGATAATTTAGGTCTTAGTGACTTTGCCTTTTATAGCTATTAGTATAGTCATGTTTATATTTCTAACAATACTCACCATTAGCTCTGGGTATGTAGGCCGTTCTTTGGAATTCTTCTTTAAGCTTAAAGAAAAAAAAATTAATCATATTAAAATCTAGAAGCCATATGTATTTTCATTAGACAAGGATTTCAGAACTTATAAAACACTAAACATAATCAGCTTTAAAAGTGTATTGAAAACACAGGTCTTCTCTCTTGACTTTCCTCTTCTGTTACACTTATGTATTATGTTTTAAATCATCCTGGTTGTACTTTAAGGGAAAAATGTGTGTGTGTGTGTGTGTGTGTGTGTGTGCGTGTGCGCACACACTTTCCTTTTGACACTTTACTAATGACAAATTTTTCTGATCTATAGCCATTATATTTCAGAAATATCTACTTTCCTTCAAAGCAGCTTTTAATGCCATTTCCACAGACAAAGAAAGTGGCAGGTGTTTTTTATACTGCATTTGTTACCTCTTCATTGTCAAGTACCTGGTTCTCTTTGCTTCTGTTTCCCATGAATGTATAATTTACTTTTATATAGTCCTAACCAAACCTGCCTGAGATAGAAGCAATAAACCCCTAATACTTATTTTCTTTTCCTTGAGACAGGGTCTGGCTCTCTCCCCCAGGCTGGAGTGCAGGGGCTGGAGTGCAATCTTGGCTCATTGCAACCTCCACTTCCCCAGGCTCAGGTGATCTTCCTGCCTCAGCCTTCTGAGTAGCTGGGATTACAGGCATGTGCCACCATGCCTGGCTATTTTTTTGTAGAGACAGGGTTTCACCATGTTGCCCAGGGTGCTCTCGAACTCCTAGGCTCAAGTGTTCCACCTGCCTCAGCCTCCCAAAGTGCTGGGATTACAGGTGTGAGCCACTGTGCCCAGTGAGCCACTGTGCCCAGTCCCCCATAACATTTCTAGGGTAATACTACATGTTTATCACAAAGGTAGTAAGACTTGTTTACAACAGCTGATAAAAGAGAGAGTGCACTCAGTGACAGCAATTACTCTTGTTAGAAATACTTTATGGTCATGCACTACTGTCAAGTAACTTCTGGTTATTCCGCTTTCCGTTGACACAGACATTTAATAACATTTGATACCGGAGGCAATAAGTGCTGTTACTTATTTAACAATAATAAAACTGTAAGATGAAGAGACCAACCCATCACCCCATCCTCAGCCCATCCCTATCCTCTATCCAACCCTGGCCTTAAAATGAAAAACAAAAAAAAGAAAAAAAAGAAAACAATTTATTTGGAGGTGGAATCCCAGGTTACAGAATGGAGAAAAAGATGATTTTGAAAACTATGATTTGCAACACAACCTACAGACTCCCGTGCTCAATGGGCCACAAAATCATACATGAATGGAAAGGAACTTTGCCTGGCATCAGAATGGAAAGGAATTTTGCCTGGAGTTGGAGGAATAAAAATGAAACTGTTTATCAGCTTCTGGGATTTGAGCTAATGGATCATTTTGAGCAAATGAGACCTAGTATGTGTGATGTGAGCTCTGCCTCACCCTCAGAAGCTAAGCATGACAGGGGTAAGGTACAGAACCATGAGAGAGTGAAGTCCTTCAGGCCCTTCAAGAAACTGTGGTTTAAAATGAAATAAAATTTTTTAAAAAGAAAGTTTTTGAACCAAAACAATTTGAAAGCAGCCTACCAGTTTATTCCAGGCAATGCTGTGGGTGGAAGCCAGGGAACCTGAGACAGGGTACAGGTAGAGGTGAGGACAGATGTTTCAACCTGGAACTGAGGGCAGACCTAGGACCTAGTGACCTCAGTGACCAGACAACCTATGAGAGAAAGTTTCATCTCAACTGAGGATAAAAATAAGAGTGCATTAGAAAGAGGAATTAACAGCTGGCAAAATCAGATTGACATGGGAATATGTGCTGGGTGAAATGAATGAGTCCTTGGAACTCCCACTGATGGCTTTGTATGTACCTAGATACTGAGAGTCTATATGGGTGGTTCTCAACTGGAGGTTGTTATATCTGGT
Source organism: Cacajao melanocephalus (assembly GCA_963573385.1). Classification (NCBI taxonomy): domain Eukaryota; kingdom Metazoa; phylum Chordata; class Mammalia; order Primates; family Pitheciidae; genus Cacajao; species Cacajao melanocephalus. The sequence continues at coordinate 79,656 of CAUYLG010043164.1, forward strand.
GGCAGGGTGTTACCGGCACCTAATAGGTAGAGGCCAGGGATGTTGCTAAACATTCTATAATGCACTGGACAATCCCCCACAAAAAAGAACAAACTCGCCCAAAATGTCATTAGTGCAGAGATTAAGAAACGCTGCGCTATGTGCAATAGGTGGTCCCTCCCTGTTGCTCCTCTTCTTCCCTTCACTTAAAACAAGCATCTCCAGCTGGTTTGTCTGTTTTAAAGCACATTCTCACCACAACCATCTCCCACCCTCAGCTCCAGGAAGCAAAAGTGTTTCTTTCTAAGTTCAAGAGCTAGTTTACCTAGAAAGAAACACGGAAGAAGTACTGTGATCCCAGGAGCACTGCTGACTTGCACACAGACCCTAGTAAAAAAAACAAACAGGCTAAAAGCCCTGAATTTCCCACTATTGTTCAAAGCATATCAAAAACCAGAAATTCTTTTCTATCGTTGGAACAATGTAACATACTAAGTAAATAACAAAAAGCACAAGCACAACATTGAATCCACGCTTAATAGTCAAATGGGTGACTTGGGGTGTCTCTATTTAGACCTTAAACTCTGCATTGCATCTGGGACAGTCACATTGAGGACCCGGGCCTACTCCGTTACTAGCTTTAATTGGTCAACAACAGAACCAAGGTAATGTCAGGAAGAAAAGCTTGTTTCTCAAATGTAAAAATTTGCTGATTTTTTACTTTATATTTAGCAGAAAAGATAAAAATGTCTATCTCTTTCCAACAGATAGAAGACCTTAAACCCTTCCATTTTCTAAAATACTATATTTTGTAATGCTGTATTTTTAAAAATACTGTATTTTAATGCTATCTATTTTTTAATAATGTATTTTTTAAAAAACTGATTTTGAGTCAGGATATCTTATCTTCTCACTTCTGGAACAGTTTATAAAAATTTCTCGGCCAGATGTGGTGGCTTACGCCTGTAATCCCAGCACTTTGGGAGGCCAAGGCAGGTGGCTCACTTAAGCTCACTTGAGATCAGGAGTTTGAGACCAGCCTGACCAACACAGTGAAACCCCAACTCTACTAAAAATACAAAAATCAGCCAAGCATGGTGGCACACGCCTGTAATCCCAGCTACTAGGAAGGCTGAGGCACAAGAATCACTTGAACCCGGGAGGTGGGGTTGCAGTGGGCTGAGATTGCACCACTGCACTCCAGCCTGGCTAACAGAGTGAGACTCTGTCTCAAAAAAGAAAAAAAAAATTCTCCATATTTTTTTAAACTGTGTATAAAGAAAATATGGGGAAAGTACCCTAGTTGATCCATTATAAAGTGTCACGGATTCCTAAAACCAATAGGCTGTTCCTTGACTCATGGCCCCTGATTAGAAAGCTCACAATTTACCCCAAACACTACTGCAGAATATAAATGGAAAATACACAGCAAAGCAAGGCTGTTTATTAAATTAATATAACTGATATAACCCATTCTCTCCATCTTTTAAATCAAGAACACTTCAAAACATGGGCTAAGAATAGCAAAACACTCAGGATAAGGTTAGGCGGGAGAGCAAATTTTCCATGTTTAATAGGAAGTACTTGAAATTCAGTATACAATAACAACTTTGGAGTTCAAAGCTACACCAATTTCTTCTTGAATTGGAGTCAGACTTTTGAATTTTCAAGGGGCTTGTCATTTTCAAGCGTGCAATTAGCTAAATGCCCTAATTCCTTTTCCAAATGCCACAACACACGCTTCTGACCATAGCTGACACTAAAAAACAGCTTCACGCTGTCTTGAGAATTGCTAGCTTGAAGTTTGTGCTGACCAGAGGATTTCTGCCTATTTGAATTCCCCCAATCATTTCCAAGAAGGGCTATTTGGTACATCCACAGAATAAAAACACATTGCTCCTTTCAAGGCATACATTTGTCAAAAGCTAAATAAACATCTAGTGCCTCTTTTTACTATCCTTCCTACACAAGTAAAAGACTACATTTGACTGTGTTTTATACCAGTTTCTCTGAGTCAGACAATATTGACGCTTGAGTGGGCCTCCACTACCCTTCAATATACCATCAGACTGGTCATTTGGCCCCACAGCTTCTTAAATAGGCCTGGAAAAAAAGCAAAAAGGAAGTCCAGCTGCTTGGGCACTTGGCAGTTGATTTCCAGTGACTCCCTTCTGTGAACCTATAGGAAGAGTTTATGATGAAAAGTGCAAACCGGCTAAGATTCCAATCTTTTCAGAACTCATTTGTTAACCCTTCTGGAGGACTAGAATATAAGACTTCTCTATTAGACTTCTATTATACATTCCAAAACAAGGCTGACATGGTCAACACAACACAACCCAAGAACTCCTTAAAACTCCTATGATAAGAAAGAGATATATAGAAAAAGAGGAAGAAAAACTCATTCTGTAGTCCTATCTCAAAATAAACACAGAAAAGAAGGGTTTGTAAGAAACCATTGTGGGTTTGCTTTTTTTCCTTTACATTTATATGGTTAATTCTTCTTTCTCCTTCAAGATAGCATTTATCAGATGTTAGTGCAAAAGAAATGCAAAAACTGGAACTCTAGACTCTAGGTCTAACTTTGGGTGTGGGGATGATAGGCCAGCCAGGCGTGGTGGCTCATGCCCGTAATTCCAGCACTTTGGGAGGACAAGGCAGGCAGACCACCTGAGGTCAGGAGTTCGAGACCAGCCTGACTAACATGGAGAAACTCTGTCTCTACTAAAAATACAAAATTAGCTGAGTGTGGTAGAACATGTCTATAATCCCTGCTACTCAGGAGGCTGAGGCAGAAAAATCCAGGAGGTAGAGGTTGCAGTGAGCTGAGATTGTGCCATTGAACCCTAACCTGGGCAACAAGAGCGAAACTCTGTCTCAAAAAATAAAAAAAGAAAGCTTTTCTACTTCACCCCATAAACTATGTGATTTACTGTCAGCTAACAAGCAGTGATCAGTACTGATGGGCCAGAAAAGAGTGGCTACCAAGCTCATTCCTTGGATGCAGAATTATGGTACCTAGCAGCATGGTGATGGCATCATGCCAAGTTGATTCCCTGGGTGCAGGTGCATGATACCTAGTAGCATTATGACATTGAATGCTTAGGTAAGATACACAAGTTCACAAATACTCTGACAGTTATGTAGGCTGTGGGTAATGTGCTGTTTTTCTACATTTACCCAAAGACAGGTGTAGGAGATAAAAACATAGATGTATCTATCTTGAAATTTGAGGTTAAATATTTCACTTTCCAAATCCGTAGTCCCCTTTCCTTGCTTAGAATGTAGAGTTGGGGCTTTCTGAAAAGTTTGGGAGGACCACAGTCTATGCAATAAAAATATAAAAAACATGAAGATCACAAAAAAAGAGTCCTTTAATGAAGATATGTCTCAATAATACAGCTTTATTCCTCAGAAAAATAAAAGAATAGCTGATAAAGGGGAGTTATACACACAGGCAAAATCTCTCTATTCATCAAGAGGTAGAAGAGTTTAACTCTTTTGTTAACAATCACTTTTCCATTCTTTCCGCCATGCTCCAGATCAAACCTAAAGCTTTCAGTAATCAAACAAATAAAATCACTAGATTGCTAATGAGCAGAGGTATGTACTCATATGTTAATATACGTGTAAAAAATAAAACTGCCTCCATAAAGTTCTAGGCCAGTCATAAACTCTAAAAGAAAATCAGTGCTACTTTTTGAGTATGAGATGACTTTTCCAACCCAATTGAAAAATAATGTTCGTCCTTAAGGGACATCAAAGAAAATATATTGGTGGTTTGTGGCAGGCAAAAAATTATCGACCTGGGATCTGAAATAGAAGAGCTTGCATGCTGAAAAAGTCAAACTGAGGATAAGAATGCTCATAAAATTCAGAATTAACGATTCCCTTCTATTTCTTAATTCCCATACCAACAAAATGACTCATTATTTTAGACAATTGATATTCTTAAGTATAGCATTCCACCAGAACTATAATACTTAAATTTTGAGGAAGGAAAATTTATCTTTTAATGACTTCTAGGGTAAAGTGACTTGGGTTTTGTTTCTAGGTATTTTCATATTTTATTTTTATATTATATTTTATGATGTTATTTATTTAATTTTAATTTTACCTTATTTTGGCAGGGTCTTGCTCTGTCACCTAGGCTGGAGTTCAGTGGCACAATCATGGCTCACTGCAGCCTCAGCCTTCCAAGCTCAAGCAATCCTCCCACCTTGGCCTCCCAAGTAGCTGGGACCCCAGGTATGCACCACGACACCCAGCTAATTTGTGTATTTTTTGTAGAAACAGGGTATTATTTTTAATAAACCAAGATATAAGACAAACTGACTTACTTGAGTAGAAATGAAATGACACTGAGTAAACAGTATTAATAGAATTAGCAGTTTCAGGAAAGCTAAGATATGTCTATGGCTCAATTTTTTTTTTTTTTTTCTGAGACAGAGTCTCGTTTTGTCTCCCAGGCTGGAATGCAGTGGTGTGATCTCAGCTCACTGCAACCTCCGCCTCTTGGGTTCAAGCAATTCTCCTGTGTCAGCCTCCCAAGTAGCTGGGATAACAGGTATCCACCACCATGCCCAGCTCATTTTTTGTATTTTTAGTAGAGATGGAGTTTCACTATGTTGGCCAGGCTGGTCTTGAACTCCTGACTTTGTGATTCACCCACCTCAGCCTCCCAAAGTCCTAGGATTACAGGCATGAGCCACCGAGCCCGGCCTAAAATTTTTTAATTAATGAACTGTGGTAGCTGGACTAAAATTAAGAGAAAACAAAAGAGAAAAGGATACCTTAGCAGGCAGCCATGAAGGCACTATGGGTATTATAAGGAGAGGGTAGGCACGGGGCAGTCATTATATGAAGAGCAATGATGCAGGTATCTGGAACTTCCACATATGTGTGCATGCATTAAAATTAGAAAACATTTATTTCTCAAGGTGTTCATTTTTAAAATATCTATAAAAAGTTTCAATGTTCTGATTCTTTGGGGAAAATTCTAAGTAAAGGAAAAATACACTGGTAAAAGAAAAATAAAGCAATTGGATAATTTTAAAAAATAAATTGAAGAAAATAAGCCTTCTGAACAGAAAGTAGTTGATAGGAGGTCCATAGATCATACGACTAAACACGGAGTTATCACCACAGTTGTACATAAGAACCACTTGAGAACATTTTTTAAAAATTAGTATCCTGGCCCCTCCCCATACCAATTAGATCAGAGTCTATGAGGATGAGGCCTAGGGAACAGTGATTTTGAAAGCTCACTAGAGTTTCATAAATGAGCAGCCACAGTTGAGAACCATTGGATTAAACCGGTGATACGCAGTGTGAGACTCAGCTTTCTCAAACTTTTCACAGCAGCCTTATTCTTACCAAAATTTCCTAAAGTACCCAGAATCTTAGGAAAAGGGGACAGGTGGGAGAAAGGTAATAGGGAGAATAATTTGAAGAGGCTTAGCTAGATAAGATCATTCCCCATTACCGCCTCTCTTAAGAACTACTGTTCTGTACTACCCAAGATGCCTCATCCCATTTTTTTTTTCTGAGATGGTGTCTCTCTCTTAACACCCAGGCTGGAGTGCAGTGGCATGATCTCAGCTCACTGCAACCTCTACCTCCTGAGTTCAAGCAATTCTCCTGAATCAGCCTCTAGAGTAGCTGGGACTAAGGTGTGTGCCACCACACCTGGCTAATTTTTGTATTTTTAGTAGAGACGGCTTTTCACCATGTTGGTCAGGCTGGTCTCAAACTCCTGACCTCAAGTGATCAAACTGCTTTGGCCTCCCAAAGTGCTGGAATTACAGGCATGAGCCACCACACCCAACCTCTCATCCCATTTTTGATGTGACCTTTAAACATTTGAGGATAAGGCAATAAATAAATAAACAACAACAAAAAGCAAGGTTTTGAATCCAGAAGGCAAAAATCATGAACCCATTTCAACTTGGCAAAGGTACAAACACATCCAGCACACTCCCTCAAGAAAAACAGACAAGAAGCAGCCGAGCGAATATATATTTTAAGAGGCATCCAACAACATATTATACTACTGCTTAAGGCTCCCGCCCCTCTCTAGTCATCCAGCCAAAAACAAAAACAACTGCAGGCCAGCCTCATACATCATTAGGGGAAAGTACTAGGAAAGAGAAGGGGCCTTGGGCTAACAAAGAGTCCAAGAGCTCTTAGGTTCACAAGCAACAGACAATTGCTTTGTTTCATCATGTTTCCTGATGAATGCTGTATTCACATTTGGTTTTTGAGACAAAGTTTTGTTCTTGTAGCCCAGGCTGGAGTGCAGTAGCATGATCTCAGCTCACTGTAACCTCCACCTCCCGGGTTCAAGCAATTCTCTTGTCTCAGCCTCCTGAGTAGCTGGGATTACAGGCATCTACCACCACGACCGGCTAACTTTTTGTATTTTTAATAGAGGCAGGTTTTCACCATGTTGGCCAGGCTGGTCTTGAACTCCTGACCTCAGGTGACCCACCCGCCTCGGCCTCCCAAAATACTGGGATTACAGGCATGAGCCACTGCACTCCGCCTCACAGCACTTCTAAAAAGCATGGAGGCCAAGGAATGAAATCATAAGGAAGGTGTTCCTTCACCTTCCTCAGTACCTCAAACAGCCTTCAGAGCTCCAGGCCCTTCCCCAGCATCAACTGCTCAGAACTGCTCCCCTCCCAAGTTCACAGCTGGGCTTGTCACCATCTCTGAGCTCCCTTCCTCCCAATTCTCCTCTACTTCTGCCAGATGGTCACATACACTACCCTGGCTTAGTCGTGTGCTTCACTTCCAGCATCCTGCTTCCAGCATCACTTGCAATGATCATTACTATCAAGTCATGCTAGGCATCGTGACCTCTACACAGACAGAAATGACTTGTCTAGAGAATACTTTCCCCTCTGTTACTTTTCTTGACTGCCCTGGCAGTTTTCATGGAAATATAGTTTACCACATGAGTATGGCTCCCTCCCTCTTTCCATTCCAACTTTCTTTGAATTCCCTTCCCAGAACTCCAGCATTGTCCATTATGCCCTTATAGGCAAGTTTCTCCATAGTTAGCAAGTATTCAGTAGCAACTAGGTTCTACAAGACTTCTGGGGACCTAAGAAACACTCTCAAACTACTCACTATCTTCTCATCTAAAGTAATTCTTTGCCTCTACTCTCTATCCACAGACCTGTAGTGGGTCCTATCAGCTTTCTCTTTGTGCTCTCAACAACATCAAATTGCTTAAAGCTCACATGAAGCAGTTTCTTGCTTTTGTGACATTGTGAACGATGTTCCTTCAGTTTGGAATACTTTTCCTTCTCTATTTCCCTTTTGCTTGGAAAATACCTCTCATGGACTCAGCTCCAGATTTATCTCCTCCAGAAAAGCCTATCCTGAGGTCTTCCCTCTGAGTTCCTTAAATTGTCTACGCCCCTACCTCCATCACTGGACTTGCCACATTATGCTATAATTATTCATTTATGAGACTTCCCTCCTTGACTTTGGGCTCAGTGAGGGCAGCAACTGTGATATGGTCATCTTTCCTTCTCCAGCAGAGAGGGCATACTCCACAAATGCTTTCAGAATGAATGTATGCATGATGGTTCAACCCCGATGGAAGAAACTCATGAAAATTCATCTTCTTCTTTTGCACTGACACTTGGGAGGTGAGGCTCTCTTACCACTGTGAGGTAAAGTCAACAAACTCTGCAGAGAACTTGTCTGCTGGGAGTTGTGGCGATGGCTCCTCTACCACCTGTTTGAGCTGCTGAAATGGAGTTCCCCATGAATCATAGGGAAATCGAAGGATGGCCAACTCAATCTGAAGGAGAGAGGAAACAAGGAGACATCAGTTTCAACAGTGCTGCTTTAGGGAATCACTCGTGTTTCATTTGTGGACAGCCAGAGGGAAACACAAAGCAAAGTTTAAGTATCAGTTGGGGTGGGGGAGGGGGAGGAGAATAAACTAATAATCTGTTCTTTAGCAATTTTCCCCAAATTCCTAGTCCTAAGGATTTTTAAATATTACTTACTAGACACAGCCACTTAAGCCTATCTAAAACCGGGCCCCTCACTAAAACTCACTGTGGTACTTCATAAAAATTATAAGCCAACAGTGTTAAACTTCAGGATGTAAAGCTACCGGGACTTCAAATGTTTGGTCTGGAAAGTAATGTCCAGCCTAAGTCCTTTCCAGAGCCGAGCATCTACCGCCACCTGCAGGAACCTTGGTGAAATGACAGGGGAAAGAAAGCAACCTAGGACCAAACGACTGATCTTTTTTTGGACTTGAGAAAAGGCCACTTTGCATTACAGGATCATGTGTTTTCTGGGCAGGCAGGAGAAATAACTCACGGGATTTATTCAGCTGCTGTGCCTGGGGAGGAGCCAGCACCACAGTGGATAATTCCAGACCTTGGTGATACACTGAAAATGTATGACCACCAAAGTTATGAAATTTATGATCACCAAAGTTATGAATAAGATATGAATAAATCAATAACTTTAGGGCTGTGTCTAAGGAAGTCATCCTATTGGTTATCATATATTGAGGATATACCTGACTGATATGGTTTGGCTGTATCCCCACCCAAATCTCTTCTTGAATTGTACCTCCCATAATTCCTACATGTTGTGGGAGGGACCCAGTAGGAAATAACTGGATCATGGGGGCAGTTTCCCCCATACTGTTCTGCAGTTCTCATGGTAGTGAAAAAGTCTCACAAGATCTGATGGTTTTATGAGGTGTTTCCCTTTTCACTTGGCTCTCTCATTCTCTCTTGTCTGCTGCTGTGTAAGATGTGCCTTTCACCTTCTGCCATGATTATGAGGCCTCCACAGCGTCATTGAACTGTGAGTCCATTAAACCTCTTTTTCTTTTAAATTACTCAGTCTTGGGTATGCACTTATCAGCAGTGTGAAAACAAACTATTACAGTTACCTCATCAGATTTTTACTTCTTCTTCTCCAATAAAAATATCCTGGGAAGCACACCCTATGTCCTGGATATCACAGCCCTATCAGGGTTCACATAGATTAGCATTTTTGCATAGCTTAAGCTTCTTGCCTTGGCTTGAATAATTTAATTTTAAACTACAAGGAATCTAGTCAGACCCTCTTATTTTACAGATGAGGATAGGAAGATAGTCCATGTGACTGTAACAATTACTCAAAAAGGCATATAGCTCCTCAGAGGTGGAATCAAAAGAAAAACTGGTTTCCCCAATCCCATATCAGTATTTCTACTATACCACACTACAAACAATTATTACTCAAAATCTCCTGCCATCTCAGCAGGAGAGGGCGCCCCAAACCAGCATTTAGGGCATTTGTTTCTTGGACCCAACGTCTACCTCATTCAAGTTTCATGCCCACAGCCTCATAGTTCATGATGATTGGCATACACTACCATCGTGATGCCCAGACTCCAAATGTCAGACTTCACACTGTATCCCTTCTGGTTGAGCTCTGGGTTTATTCTTTCAGGCTGGAAAGGAGACAGACAACTGAGAAACTGGGAAGACAATTGAGATAACATTCTTAGTTCAATAGTCCCTGGGGATGGGGGTAGCATCAGCTGCCAGGTAAGCTGTTATAAGCTGTTAACATGCTTCCCAGGCCAAAAAGACCCAGTTAACTACAATAAATATCAATGTCTCCATGGGGTTTCCCTTCTTCTGTGTTTGTCTTTTCTTAGACACAGTAATGGATCAAGTTCCTTTCATAACAAATTTCAAATTCGCCTTAAGAAGAAACAGGGCATATATTATAAAGCTACTTTGACCATCTAGAATAATCCTTGTTAAAAACATTAACAGTCCAGAACTCAGTAAAACAAGAATCAATGGGCTACTGTTCCATGCTGATAGACCTGAGTAATTTTTAGCTAACACAGACAGGAAGCTTTTCAAATAAAAGCACAAGTCTATTTCCAGATAGAATGTGGTGTCCATTCCTTCAGTTAAAGGGGATTCCAAGGTCTCTGCTAATGGCAGTGAATCTTCATAGCCCTGAGGTCCTCTCATGACTAACCTCACTGCCTTGCTTGGGTAGTTTAAGTTCTACTTATTATTTTGTCTTCAACAAACAAGTTAATACTCCCCTGCAACACAGTGTGGAAAACTGTGCAGGCTATATGTATTGTATATATATTTTTTCAAATAACATATCTCCTTCACTTGATATTTTCAAAGTAACACAAAAATAACTATGGTCTGAATGTTTGTGCCCCACCAAAATCCACATGCTAAAACCTAATCGCACATGTGATGGTATCAGAAGGCAGGGCCTTTGGGAGGTGATTAAGTCATGAAGGCGGAACACTAATGAACAGGATTGGTGTCCTTATAAAAGAAGCCCTAGAGAGATCCTTCACCTCTTTCACCATGTGAGGACTAAGCAGGAAGGTGCTATGTATGATCCTGAGAAAAGTGAGCCCTCATCAGATACCAAATCTTCTGGTGCCTTGTTCTTGGATTTCCTAGCTTCCAAAGCCATGAGAAATAAATTTCTGTTATTTATAGGCTGCCTGGTTTACATTAGTTTGCTACAACAGCCTGAACAAACTAAGACAATATATGAAGCAAGTGACTGAAGATTTCAGACAGGAAATGTTTAAGAAAAACTAAGAGGCAGACTACTTCTGGAGTCTTAGGCACATTTCCATTTTCCCTCTGTGGCCATCCATCTCTCATTTCCCAGCATGATTTGTCAGCAGTGACATGACCAGATGCCACCAGAGCTAAGGTACTTACGGCCATGTATGGCTTGCAACCTGCATCAATTGTTTTAGCAACAGAGTCCACCAAGTAGCCACTGATTCCAAAATCGCACATCTTCACTTGACCAAGAGCATTAATGAGTACATTAGAAGGCTTGACATCTGAAAGCAAAAACAACCAGGATCCCATCATTCCAGCCTGCTTTCAAGATTCATTTCTCTACCACCAGAGGGCCTAAAAACTCCATTCGTCCTTCATCTTCCTTTTCACAAGTTGTCCAGCACAGAAGTAACTGCCATCTCTGACTCATAGTTATAAACTGCTTATTGCTTTCAACTTGACTTTCTATTGCATGTTTTGTTCATTCCTTGTAGAATCATGAATTTCTCAATACAAAGAACTGTTTTCTCCACTTATTTTATGATCTTCACTGCCCTCATACTTGTAGTAAGAGCCTAAAAAATTATTACTGAATCAAATACTCAATTCAAAATGATCTATTGATATTTAATGTAGGAGTAATAAACCAAAGAACAAAAAGGCAGACTGTGACACAATGATAAACCAAATATGATCAAAGCAACCTTTTTTTGCTTTTGTTTTTGGTTGGTTTGGTTTTTTTCTTCAAGATAAGGTCTTGCTCTGTCACTCAACGGGTATGCAGTGGTGTGATCATAGCTCACTGCAACCTCAAACTCCTGGGCTCAAATCATCCTAACCTTCCTCAGTCTCCTGAGTAGCTAGGACTACAGGTGTGCACCACAATTCCCAGCTAATTTTTTTTTTTTTTTTTGCATAGACAGGATGTCTCTGTGTTGACCAGGCTGGTCTTGAACTCCTGGCCTCAAGTAATCCTCCCACCCCACCTCCCAAAGGGCTGTGATTACAGGTGTGAGCCACCAAGCCTGGCCCAAAGCAACAAATTTTGATTGAAACCTCTGTAAGTAATGTGTCAAAGATCACATAATGTAAAGCATCATAAACCCAGGTATTCCAGACCAAAGGGCAGGTTACTGAAGAAGCAGCATTACAAACCAGATTTTAAATGAGTTCTTTTGACTAGAAAGATTTAACCCACCTGCCCATATGCCCAAAAAACGAGACTATGATTATCTCTGGACAATAAATTTTGAAATTACAGTTAAATTTTTCCCTCTATGATACTTTTCAAAGAGCCCATAAAATTAGAAGTTAAAGGTTATTACAAAAGCTTTAAAATTATCCTTTATAATTTTCCGTTTAAGCTGGCAGATATACAAATTTCATTTTATTATTTTTATACCTTACATATATTCTCTAATATGAATTACATATTTCATAACTGTGAAATAACCCTTCATGTTAATTTCAAAGTTGTAAATAATCTACAGTCTTTTTCCTATCTGTATTCCTTCCCATTTTCTTCTCATCTTCCTTCATCCTACTTTTCCAATTTTTAATAATAACAACCAATAATAATAGGCACACTGTGTAAGGCATTTCACATTATTTCCAGGCTCAGAGAGTTTAAGAATTACCCAAACCACAATGCCCTATTACTTACCAATACATTTCATTATTTTTCCCAAAGACATGGTTGAGGGTATCTCTCCCTAGAAGTTTCCCTGACTGCAATCACTAAGTGATAGCACTTACTTATTTCACATTATCTATACTACTTCTATATTTGGTACTTGCTTCTTTTTTTTTTTTTTTTTTTTTTTGAGATGGAATGTCACTCTGTCACCCAGGCTGGAGTGCCTCAGGTTCAAGCAATTCTTGTGCCTCCCCTCCCAAGTAGCTGGAATTACAGGCGCCCGCCACTACACCCGACTAATTTTTGTATTTTCAGTAGAGATGGGGTTTTGGCATGTTGACCAAGCTGGTCTCAAACTCCTGACCTCAGGTGATCCACTCATCTCGGTCTCACCAGGATTACAGGCATGAGTCATGGCACCTGGCTTGGTAGTTTCATATTTCTAAGGTGGGTTTTTTCTTTTTTATGTTACTTCTCTATAAAAATCCTGATGCATAATTTAATAAGAATATATTTTCTTCTCAGATACTTCTCAGGGCATCTATTACATTTTAAAAGTGATTTTAAAAGATGAATAAATGGATGAATGGGTGGATAAAAGACGAGTGAATGAATAAATGGATGGTTGAAGAAATAACAGGCCAATAAGAAGGAATAACAGGAAGGAGGAAGAGATAAATCATTTTATCCTGCCTACTGTTGTCTGAAAGGGCTCTGCTTTACACCAGAGTTTTTCACACTTTAATGTGCACAATAATCACATGGAAATCTTGTTAAAATGCAAATTCCAATTTATTTGGTCTTGAGACCCATGATTCTTTTCCAACGAGCTCTCATGCGATGGCCAATACAAGATCAATTTTTATCGTGTTCTCTAAAATTTCCAAAGATGTACTCCCACAGCTTTGCTTGCTAACAAGTGTTTATAGTCAATTTGGGTGTAATATAAACATCATGTCTTCTTCTTATGTCCTCAGCCACAATAAGGAATACTACTTACACTGTTTGCTATCCAATCATAAAGGAAAGCCCCTTAGTTCTCTTGCCTTAGTCAATGCTACTTCCATCCATGGGATGTTGGGGTAGGGAGGGACTCCAGGTGGAAGAAATGAACTTTATCAAAGGAACAGCCATGGCAGCTCATGGATGCTTACCTCTGTGAATGACAGACAGCTTACTATGTAAATGTTCTAATGCTTTTACAATCTGCAAGAGAAACACAGATAGATTTATTTATCACATCCCTGGAAAGAAATTGAAAGTTAAGTATATCAAGGTTTATTTTCCTTGGCTTTAAGTTACCGGTGAGATATTTTCTTAAATATTGGTGGTCCTATCTAGGAAAAGGAAGTAACACAAATTGGACTCCATCCACCAGAGAGGACTATATCTTATATCAGAGAGGATGTCTCCCTCATCTGTCTTGTTCACTTGCCCTCATTCTTTTTCTCTCCACCCTCCTGAGCCTGAAGAGCCATGAAGGTAGCAGACCTTCTTTCTGTTTATTTTCCTCTGCTTCCTTCTATGCCTACTAGTCTTAAGAGAACATTTTAAAAATCCATTAATGAAAATCAAAATAAACTAATGTCAGAATATAGACACCAGGAATGTGGTCCTAGCTGATGAATGCACCGCTTAGAGTCATTTAACTTAAAAGTCTGCCAAACCAAAGCAGTGCTAGAAGCTTCTATACAGTGCTCAGAAAGGAAAGCATGTATTTATCCATCCACCAATGAACTTCAACAGACATGTACAAATAGTAGCTGTGGTCCAGGTAGTATTTCTTCATACTGAGGTACAAAGACACATAGGAACTTTATTTCTCACATTATCCTTGCAATAAGGCTCATAATGTACTCACAGAAACTGCTATTTTCCCTAAGATGTCTTCTGGAATTGTCTGGCCTTTATCAATAACTTGTTTGTAGAATTTATCTAGTGATGTATCCATGAGCTCCATGCAGATCCACACATCACCCTGGAGATCAATTGGTCCAGGAATTGTTTAAAAAGATGAAAAAGGGAGAAAGGAGAAGAAAACAACAACAGTAAACACCTGTGCTGGAAAATTAACTATTTCGTTTTTGAAGTTTGCAGGGAAATAGATTGTTTTCTGTCAAGATCACAAAGGAATTTACAAAAAAGCAAGGTTATCTCCAAAGAGCAAACCAGTAGGTAGCCGAGCAGAACCTGCATATGATCTCCTACCCCTTAATGGAAAATGGAACCTAATTACTAACAGACATAAGCAATACAACCCCAGAAATCCAAGCCTTTACTGATACCACTCTCCAGGATTTTGCTCTAGATGCCTACTCCATGTAGGATTTCCCACACTAAGCACCAGCAATAGTCAGTCAAAAAGCTGGTTTTAATGAGGTGAAGCCTCATAATCCACATAATGGTAAAGTGAAAAACAGAGGTAGAGAAAAGAGATCAAAGTAAGTCTATATAGTACACAAGCAGGTTAGGTGAAGCTCATAAAGCAGTCAAAAGACCAGAATACTTCAAATTATAAGGGATCTTTGCAAATCAGTCTATAGGCAATATAGAAAGTTCTGCCAAGATAAACAAAACAAGAAAGAAAGGAGAAGAGAATCTCAGCTTCTTAAAAAGGCTAATCACATTTGAAAATACCATAATGTAGGCTGGGTGTGGTGGCTCACGCCTGTAATCTTAGCACTTTGGGAGGTCAAGGAGGGCAGAGCACCTGAGGTCAGGAGTTCGAGACCAGCCTGGCCAACATAGCAAAACCGCATCTCTTCTAAAAATACAAAAATTAGCCAGGTGTGGTGGCATACGCCTGTAATCTCAGCTACCCAGGAGGCTGAGGTAGGAGAATCACTGGAACCCGGAGGGCAGAGTCTATAGTGAGCTGGGATTGCACCACTGTACTCCAGCCTGGGTGACAGAACAAGACTCTGAGAAAGAAAAAGAAAGAAAGAAAGAAGAAAGGAAGGAAGGAAGGAAGGAAAGAAAGAAACAAAGAAAGAAAGAAAGAAAGAAAGAAAGAAAGAAAGAAAATACCGTAATTTCAATCCAATCTTGCCCAGAGCGAGTCATCATTGCACACATGTAAACCCCCCTATGCAAGATGTGTCAAACAAGAAAGACTTCTATGATTGTGCATGGCATTTACATGATCAAAGGAACTTCTTTTTCATCTACTGCTCTTCTTGGACTTCGAATTGAAAGGTCACCTACCTCTCGAAAGAGTGCGCCATAAAAGGTGACAGTGAATGGACAATCCACCGTCCTCATGGAAATATCCAAATCCATCAGTAGCCTTTTCTGTTCCTGGCTATTTACTGTGGCTCGGATCCGCTGAATGGAAATGCATGGAAAATTTATGGTTACTACTCTGAGGATGAGGCAGGCAGGGACCTGAAGGAGTCCCATCAAAATAGTACAGTTCATAACACAACTTCTAGCAACAACACTGTGAATAAGCAATTAGCTATTTGCAACACATGAAAACAAGGAAGAATGTTACTCATTTGATTTCCTGAATAGTACTGGTAAGAAACAAATTGATACTGTTTTGGAGGGTGATAAAATGTTTTGGAATGTATTTCCAAGTAACAAAAACAATCTAGTTTACTGCCTTATGTCTGTTCAGTGCAAAGAGGACATAGTATTAATTACTTTGCTGCTTATCTGGGGTCCTAAGAAAATAAAAAGCCAAAAGCTCTTCTTTGGGAACATGTAAGAGTGTCTGGAGCGAACAGCAACTGTAAGAGAATTGGTACAGCTATAGGAAATAGAAGGAATTCAACAGAAATGAAGAAACCATTCATTCCTATCCCAGTGCTTCTGAGAGAAATCTGTCACACTAGCAAATGTAGCCTTACAAAAACGTGATTATGTCACTAAATGATAGGAGAGATACAATATCACTAGGCCTTCAAACTTTTTGCCTACATAGCAAGTCAGCAGAAGAACAGACTGGAAAATCTAAAAGATATTTCCATTCTTCAAAAGCAAAGGGATCCAAGTCACCTGATCATTCCTAACAATAGCCCAAATCTATTAACTCAACTAGAGATGTTAATTCTTTACAATCCTCCCAGCATCTACTCAATAATATGAAATGATTTTAAACTTCCTTTCATAGCTCAAAAACTATGCAAATTTACTCTAGATATATTTTACCCTTCTTTTTTCACAAACGGAGACAATTTTCTCTCTCAATTCTGGTTTCTTGATTTTCAGGGACAATTCTTTTAAAGCAAGAAAATATAGAATAAAAGATTTATGAGTCATAACAGCCAAATGCAGGGATGCTGATTTGAAAATCCAACAAGATAAAACACACATACACACTTTGAGATGATCAAGGATATTTTCATTTGGACTGCAGATTAGAAGAAGAAAGTATCATTAATTAATTTTAAGTGTGATGCTAACATGGTAGTTTTATAAAAACTAAAAATGATGGAAGAATGGGTGGAGGGAGATTTAAGGGTTAAAAAAAAAAGTAGATACAACTTATACCAAAAAAAAGCCTTTTCTATACCTTTGGAGGAAAACACTCTTCCCTGCAAATGATCTGTTCTGTTTTACCCTACTGAAGATGGTTTTGCTTCTATTAAAAGGTCTGATTGACAATTGAGATGGACAAACATATACACAGCAGATATAAAACATTTGGGAGAATGTCAACTCTACCTTGACTGCCATGATCTGCCCACTGGGCACATGCCGCATCTTCTCCACCACCCCATATGCACCTCTTCCCAGTTCCATTATAGGTTCCAGGTCATCTGCCTTCACCTCAAAGTTCTGCAAGAGAGGAAAGGAATAATGCAATGGGAAAGAGAAAAATAAACAGAACAGAGAGCTCACTGTCCTCTATCTCATTCCTCTCGATGTTCTAAGGATTATTTCTGGGTCAGAGGATTTTCTAGCATGTCAAAGCAGCCTCTGAAAGCAAGAAGCCACAAGAAGGGCCAAGAGATGCCTAGGAGCTGCCACAGTAGCCCACCTGCTTGTCCCACACAACACAGAAACCCAACTTTGACTCAGCTTGCCAATGGCTCAGTGAAAGCTATTACACTGCAATTCTTCAGCCATGACCCTTCATTCTGTCTGTAACCCATTATCGACTGATGGCAAATAGATTATGTCTGAACTTTGAGAAATGCCCTCCCAAGAGAATCATCTACTTGCTTTAAATAGCTTCCATCAAAACCACAACAGCCTGATTTCAATTCAACATTTTTTCAAAATAGCAAAAACTTTACATACCACTTCCTTTTAAATGCAAACTTTTTTTAACCCATCCCCTGACAGCATGCTAGGGAAAATACATTTTTCAGTCAGAAAGCATACATATAAAATGGCCAAGGTCTTAGCTGGCAGACATGATTTTTCTTACCTGATTTCCAATAGAAATGCAAGCCTTGGAGTCTAAATCTCGAGGTGGCCTAATAAAGATAAGGGTGAAAAGAAGAAACATAAGCTATGGAGTCCACTATGTCCTTCCCAAATCACATGCCACTGGGGATGTTTTTCCTTAAGAAGAAAGTGGAAGTTCATAAGTAAACTCAAGCAGCATGTGAGTGTGAATAAGAAGGAATTTGAAATAAATTATATTTGGATTTAAATTACTTAATCTCTTTGGGGCTACATTTTTCTTTAACATGGGGATATTAACATACCTACATTGTGAAGCAGGTATGAGTATTAAATGAGATAATACAAGTAAAATGCTTAGCAGAATGTTTGGCATACAGTAAATATCTAATTCATATGAGCCATATATGTGTGCAATTATATAGATTGGGGTACCCAACCCCCAAGCCACAGACTAATACCGGTCAGCAGGAGATGAGCAGTGGGTGAAGGAGAGAAGCTTCATCTGTACTTACAGCCACTCCTCATCACTCACATTACCACCTGAGTTCCATCTCCTGTCAGATCAGCGGTGGCATTAGATTCTCACAGGAGCACAACCCCTATTGTAAACTGTGCATACAAGGGATCTAGGTTGCCCACTCCTTATGAAAATCTAATGCCTAATGATCTGTCACTGTCTTCCATCACTCCAAGATGGGACCACCTAGCTGCAGGATAACAAGCTCAGGGCTCCCACTGATTCTATATTATGGTGAGTTGTATTGTTATTTCATTATGTATTACAATGTAATCATGATGGAAATAAAGTGCACAATAAATGTAATATGCTTGAATCATCCCGAAACCATCGCCCCACCCAGTCCAGGGAAAAACTGTCTTCCACAAAACCAATCCCTGGTGCCAGAAAGATTGGGAACTGCTGATATAGATCATTGTGATATAGCAGTAAGTCTCAAACTTCTTTCATCAAAGAGCACCAATATATATAATTATTCCACCATACATCTCACAATTGTTTTAAGAAACAAATAGTAATGGCATATGTTGTGTTAAGTCACAAAATTCATAGGAATTTCAAATCTAGTCCCTTCTTTTACAGATGGACAGAAGGTCCAGAGAGGTGAAGTGACTCCCCTCAGCCCACAGCTGCCCCAGGTCTTCTGACTTCCAGCTCTGCATTGTATCTACTCTACCAGGCTGTCCCATCAAGCCCAGCAATATTTCTACCATACATAGTACACATACACAATTCCAGGGTCCTCTTAGGAGCCAGAGGTTTGCTGATTTTGTTTCTATAGTCACTTCCTGAGTATTTATTTCTACTATTTCAGTGATCTCTCCTGTGGTATCAATCTACCTAAGAGAAAAATGTTTGGCTTTGTCTGTCCACAGAACTAGGACCTGAGACAGGCATTTTCCTAAAAGAAATGTACCAAAAGCAGTACGATAAACATAGCAAATGCCGGCTGGGTGTGGTGGCTCACAGCTGTAATCCCAGCACTTTGGGAGGCCAAGGCCGGTGGATTCCCTGAGGTCAGGAGGTAATCCACCATGGTTTGAGACTAGCCTGGCTGACATGGTGAAATGCCATGTCTACTAAAAATATAAAAATCAGCCAGGCATCATGGTGCGTTCCTGTAATCCCAACTACTCAAGAGGTTGAGGCAGGAGAATCGCTTGAACCCAGAAGGCTGAGGTTGCAGTGAGCCAAGATCGTGCCATTGTACTCCAGCCTGGGCGACAGAGTAAGCCTCTCTGTCTCAAAAAAGAAAAAGAAAAAGAAAAACATAGCAAATGCCAAGAAACGTATTGTTAATGTGATCAAACGAAAAGAACAACTAAAGGCTAAAAACAAAAGAATCCTTGTGCTGCCAAAAAAAGAGAGTGAGCAGAAAGGTATAGATTAAGTTTCTCTGGAAGTACATTCCCTGCCAGAAAAAGGCAAAGGAAAATGGAAAGAGACAGGAAAAGGGAAGGATGAAAGGGAGAGGGAAAAGAATCCTTTGCCAATGAGATTTTTTTTTCCCAGCTGTCAGGTATTATGATTCTAACTCTTCTGCTGACATTAAATACATAAATAAAATTTAAAAGTAGGAATACAGGCCAGGTGCAGTGGCTCACACCTGTAATCCCAGCACTTTGGGAGGCCAAGGCAGGTGAATCACCTAAGGTCAGAAGTTCAAGGCCAGCCTAGCCAATGTGGTGAAACCCCGTCTCTACTAAAAATACAAAAATTGGCCAGGCGTGGTGGTGGGCGCCTGTAATCCTAGCTACTTGGGAGGCTGAGACAGCAGAATCACTTGAACCTGGGAGGCAGAGGTTGCAGTGAGCCTAGATCGCACCACTGCATTCCAGCCTGGGTGACAAGAGCAAGATTTAGTCTTAAAAAATGAAACAAAACAAAACCAAAAAAAAAAGAGGAATACAAATACAGATACAAGCACGCCTCTAAGATTTTAATGGCAAGCCTTCTCTCACTTTAAAATCCTTTTAGAATACATAGACTACTTAAAGTTTTTTATACCAACTTAAAACTGGGGACTGAGAGTGAGAGAGAGAGAAAAACAACACAAAACAAAGAACACACACAAACACACACACACACCCCACAAACAAAAGTGATATGTTTATATACCTTATGTTTCTGAGCAGGGAATTTTTCTTCAGGAAAGGTTTCTGGAAGAATCAAATTTCTAAAACTCTAATTCCTCTTTCTCAAGATTTCCAAAGCTGTTTTTTTTTCAGTTATCACAATTTGCTTCTGCTAATTTGTAATGGCACTTTGAAATAAAGGCAAATATGACTTGAAATGTGACTAATATAAACGACAAGAAATCCCTTGCAATTATTCAACACCTCTTTTTTTTTTTGAGACGGAGTCTCACCCTGTCACCCATGCTGGAGTGCAGTGGTGCAATCTCGGGTTACTGCAACCTCCACCTCCCGGATTCAAGCAATTCTCCTGCCTCAGCCTCCCAAGTAGCTGGGATTACAGGCACCTGCCACCATGCCTGGCTAATTGTTGTACTTTATTAATAGAGACAGGGCTTTGCCGTGTTGGCCAGGTTGGTCTCGAACTCCTGACCTCAGGTGATCCACCCACCTCGGCCTCCCAAAGTTCTAGAATTACAGGCATGAGTCACCACACCTGGCCTGTATTCCTACTTTTTTATTTATTTATGTATTAATTTCAGCATAAGGATTAGAATCATACAGTAGTGGCTGGAATTACAGCCACCGCACCCAGCTACCACCTTGACTTTTTAAAAGTATGAAGCAACAGAAAGGTCACTAATTATTTGGAGCTGCTACTGTTTTCTTGCCATCCAGTGAGGTTACTGAATATGATCTCTTCCAAGTCTAAAATTCTCATATTGTATATATATATATATACCAAGGCTCAGCAAATTACAGCCTGTGATACAGCTAAGAATGACTTTTCCAAATTTAAATGCTTGTAAAAAACAAAAAATAAACAACAGCATCCTTTGTGGCCCATGTAGCCTAAAATATTTACTATATGGCCTTTTACAAAAAAAAAAAAAAAAAAAAAAAAGTTTGTTGACCTTGGCTCTATGCTAACCTTGTATTACCCCTGGACCTAATAGAAGGATATGGTGCCATTTTCTAGATTAAGAAAAATGAAACCCAGAAAAGCTGAGTGATTTTCTGAAGCCATACGGTCATCAACAGAGGTGAAAATAAAACTCAAGTCACCTGAATCTCAGCCTTGATTTAAGGAGGAGAAAGAGGATGAGGAGAAGGAAATATAAAAAACTGGGCTAAGGTTTTTACCTGCTGTGATGATTCCCATCAAGGCAGATTGAATACAAGGAACTTGCTCCCAATACCCAGCCTCCTCTAATGAAAATGATCAATTCGCCCACACCGCAGGCCCTTGGGCTCATCAAGTGGGCCAAAAACATCAAACGATGGGGCCAAGACTGACAAATCAGATTGGATTAGTTGACGTTGTGCTCTGTCCAGGGCTGGGCATATTAGTTTGCCAGGGGCATTGCAATTCTACAGGAAGTTTATACTGTGGGTAGATGTTCCCTGCCACTTATTCAATATTTTAGTCCTCTGGGGAAAGAACCAAGCTTATTACAAAAATTCTTCCCCTAGAAGACCAAAGGTCTTCCAAAGGTCACCTAGTATTCATTTTTTATATGAACAACCAGCTTTGGTTTAGTATGATAATTATTCATTTATAATTTTATATGAGGAATCCGTTCACTGGTTATCCCAATTATTATTCATTTATTGAGAAATATTTATTGAGCACCTATTGGGGCAAAAGACTGTGCAAGACCACTTACATAAAATAGCTTCCTTAATTTTTACAACTCTCAGAGGTATTATTAATAGAGGTATTATTAACTCTATTGAAATAGAATAGGGTATGAATTGAAATCGAGGTAATACTACCTCTATTAATACCTCTTTCAACAATTAATATTGAAAGTGACTAAATAATTTAAGAACACTCAGAGAGACAATGAAATGAGAAGCCACAGCTGCACCATGATGACTTCTCCTACACAGTATGCTATAAAGAATCCTACCTCTCATTTCACTAGCCGTAAACTGTTTGGTCACAGCCCCTACCAGTCTGATGTGTGGCTAAGAGCACGTAATTGAGAGTCAGAGATTCCTGAGCTTATATGCCAGCTTTCCCACTGAGAAGCTGTACAATAATACCAACTTTGAGCCACCTTTCATTGAGCAATTACAATGGACCAGACACTACACTCAATACTCATATGGATTATGACATCTAATCCTCATAACAGCAACATCACTGTTATTCCTGGGTTTTGTTTCTTTGTTTTTTGAGATGGAGTCTCATTCTATCACCCAGGCTGGAGTGCAATGGCAGGATCTCAGCTCACTGCAACCTTCGCCTCCTGGGTTCAAGCAATTCTGCTGCCTCAGACTCCCGAGAAGCTGGGATTACAGGTGCCTGCCATCACGCCCGGCTAATATTTTGCATTTTTAGAAGGGGAAACTAAGGCTTAGCGCATTTAGATATTTTGCCTAAGGTATTCAACTAGTGAAGTTTAGATCCCAAATATAAACCTAAGCATTCTGGCTCCAGATCCTGAACTCTTACCCACGAAGCTGTGCTCAATAGCTTGGAGCAAAGCACCTTACCCTTACATCGTTCCGTTTGTTCACGTCAAAAAGAGTAACAAAAACTGCCTCTGAGTTTCTTGTGATGGTTAAATAAAATAATATGAACTAGCATCAAACTGATTTAGAATTGGTTACTATCAATCAAGGAAAGAAACAGCTCGCATTCACATTGGTAGCTCAAAGAAACAGCTCAAACAGAGGGGCCACACACGTTGAACTCAGGAGAACGAAGCTTTGTCAAGGGCTATTTATTTTTGTGAAGCGCAGCAGAAGGAGGCAGGGTATGAATGGGAAGAAATCACCAAGCCAGCCTTCAAAAATTGCCAAGAAAAACACAAAATATGGGAGCTACTTCTTCAGGAGTACAAATTTAAGCCTCGGTATTAAAATCATTAACAAGGAGACTCTTTGAGCTAGAGTAGTATACTCTACAATAATGAAGTGATGCTTTTTGCTTCACACAGTGAAACAGATAAGTATATTCACAGTATGTCCTATTAATACCATATGAGGGAAAAACAAAATATAAACTGCTTTTATCCTTGTTTATACCAAGAAAGGGATTATATAAGTCTTCCAAACTTCATAAAATTTATAAAATTAAATTAACATATAATTTATGTTATAATATAAACTAATATAAAAGGTAAATAATAAAAATTTTAAGAGGAAGGGACATAAAACTGCTGGTAGGTTGATATAAGAATAAATCCCAAAGGAAATAGTAAAAATAAGAGCAGAAAGCAATAAAATTGAAAATAGGAAAATAAAGCTGGTTCTTCAAAAGAAAAAAGTCAATAAAGTTGACAAACCTCAAGCAAAACTGACAAATTTGACAACAGAAGACACAAATTATCAGTATCAGGGAAAAAAGCAAACAAACAACGGATATCACAACAGATTATGCAGTCATTTAAAGATAGGCAGGAAACACTATGAACAATTTTACTCTCATAAATGTGACAACTTGGAAGAAAGTGACCAACTCCTCAAAACCACATACTACCAAAACTCAGCCATGATGAAACAGATAAGCTGAATAGTCCCACAACTATTTAAGAAATTGGTATTGTAATTAAAAAGTCCCAGGAAAAAAAAATCCAGGCTCATTTTCTTTCATTGTAGAATTTTTAGCAAACATGCAAAGAAGAATTACCACCAATTTTATATAATGTCTACCAAAAAATAGAAGCAACACTTACCAGTTGATTTTTATTAGGCCATTATTACCTTAATACTAAAACTAGAAAATAATAGCACAAGAGAAACACTAAATAAACTACCACAGACCAACATCTCCCAAAGGCCTAGAAACAAAAATCCTCAACAAAATTTTTGCAAATTGAATCTAACATTGCACAAAAAGATATATACCATAACTAACTGAAATTCATTTGGGATATACAAGGCTAGCACAGTACATAAAAATGAATTAACATAATCTGCATATCAACAGAACAAAGAAGAAAAATTTTATTATCATATCAATTGATGCAGAGAAAGCATTCAACAAAATTCAATACCCATTCATAATAAGTATTCTCAGGCAGGGCACATTGGCTCACACCTGTAATCTCAGCACTTTGGGAGGGCCAAGGCGGACAAATTGCTTGAGCCCACGAGTTTGAGACCAGCCTGGGCAATATGGTGAAACCCCTACAAAACATAAAAAAATTCGCCAGGCATGGTGGCATCTGCCTGTAGTTCCAGCTACTTCAGAGGCTGAGATGGGAGGATCACTTGAGTCAGGGGAGGCTGAGACTGCAGCAAGCCAGGATCATCACACCACTGCACTCCAGCCTGGGTGACAGAGTAAAACCCTGTCTCAAAAAACAAAAACAAACAAAAAAAAAACAGGTTTTATATAGTTGGGAACCTTTTCAAACTTATAACAGCTACAAAAGTCCTACAGTTAGCTTCATACTTAATAGTGAAAGACTAAAAGCTTTCCCTCTAAAATGGAGAACAAAGCAAGTTTTGCCTGCTCTCATCAACCTTATTAACAAAGGATTGGACATTCTTGCCACTTCAACAAGGCAAGAAAAAAAAAAGTAAAAATCAAAGTAAAGATTGAAAAGGAAGAAATAAAACTATCTCTGTTTACAGGTGCCATGATTGTCTACATAGAAAACCCTAAGGATTCTATGAAAAGCTCCTAGAACTAATAAGTGATTTTAGTAAACTCACAGAATACAAAATCAATACAGAAAAATCTACTGCATTTTTATATACTGACAATGAACAAGTGAAAACCAAGCTCACAAATCAAATTCCACTTAAAATTTGCTCAAAATAAAAAAACTTAGGTATAAATTTTAACAAAACCTAATATTGAGAAATTGTATTATAAAAATGCTGATGAAAGAAATAAAATTTTTAAAGTTTAAGAAATATACCATCTTTGTAGATTGGAAGAATCAATGTAGTAAAAATGTCAATTCTCCCTAAATTGATCTATAGGTTAAACACAATTCCTACTAAAATCTCAGTAGTTTATTTGTGGACATAGACAAGCGTATTCTAAAACGTATATGAAAATAGGTCTTAGAATAGTCAACATAATTCTGAAAGAGAACAGAGTGAGAGGAATCATTTTTCCCTGTTACAACTTACTATACAGCTGTGGTAATCAAGATAGTGTGATATTGGCAGAGGGATGGACACATAAATCAGTGGAACAGAATAGAGAACTCAGAAATAAATTCAAACAAATATGCCCAATTGATATTTGGCAAAGGAGCAGAAGCAATTCAATGGAAGAGGGATAGCCTTTTCAACAAATGGTGCTAGAATAATTAGTAACCCACTGGCCAAAGAAATAAAGCTCAACCTAAACTCATACCTTGAACAAAAATTAACTCAAAATGGACCATAGGCTTAAATGCAAAATGCAAAACTACAAAACTTCTAGACAGATCTAGGACTAGGCAAAGGGTTCTTAGACTTATTATCAAAAGCATGATCTGTAAAAGTAATAATTGATACATTAAACTTCACCAAAATTAAAAACTTTTGCTCTGTGAGAGACCCTGCTAAAAGAATACAAAGACAACTTACAAGCTGAGAAAAATATTTTCATATCACATATCTGACAAAGTCCTTGTGTCCAGAACATATAAATAACTCTCAAAAGTAAACAATAAAAAGAATCTAATTAGACAATGGGCAAAAGATATGCATTAGCCACTAGAGAAACTGCAAATTAAAACTACATATGTATCACTACACATCTGAATGAAAAATACTGATAAAACCATTTGCTGGCAGAGATCCAGAAAAACTGGATTATTCAGACATTATTGATGAGAACATAAAATGGAACAATTACTCTGGCCAATAGTTCAGCGGTTCTTTCAACACTAAAGATGGGATTACCATATAACACAGCAATTGCACTACTGGGCATATACCCCAGAGAAATGAAGACTTATTCTCATGCAGGAACTTATGCATGAATGATCATAACAGCTTTATTCAGAATAGCCAAAAATGGAAAACTGCCCATATCTCCTTCAAAGGCTGAAGTGTTGAACAAACTGTGGCATAACCATACCATAGATGAGTACTTGGCAATAAAACGGAGTAAACTATCAATGCATGCAATTACTTAAGTGAACCTCAATAAAATTACGCTGAACCAAAAACAAAACTCAAAAAAACATGCATTATTTCATTTATATCACAATCATGAAATAAAATGGCAAAGGAGAACAGATTAGTGGTTGCCAGGGATTAAGGACGGCGATGGGGAGAAGAAGTGGGTATGACTGTAAGAGGATAACATGAAAGAGTTTTGTAATGTTGCTGTAGTGAAGTATCTTGATTATAACAGTACTTATGCAAGACACATGTCATAAACTTTATAGAGCTATACACATGCACACACACACACACACACACACATACACAAGTGAATGCTTGCATAGCTGGCAAAATTGACTAAGTTCTAGGATTCCCACTATTGCCACTTTCTTGATCTTGAATGTACTATAGTTGTGTAAGATGTTAACTTGGGATGGGGGGTAGTTTGGCATGGCCTGGGAAAAGGGATTTAGGGGACTTTTCTGTACATTTCTTTGCAACCTCCTGTTGGTCTACAATTGTTTCAAAATAAAAAGTTTTAAAAGTATATCCCATAAATTCCTTTTCAGGTAGTAAAAGTAGGCCACATATCAGATTCTAAGCTCTTGAGAAACCAGTCAGAGAAGAAACAATAGCAATCACACAGTTCACAGTTCTACAAGTTAAAAAAAAAAAAAAGCCAATTGCTCAGAGAGACCAAAGGAAAAAAAAAAAGAGTGTGTGTGTGTGGGGGAAACAATCTTGATAGCAAGTATGGGAAGAAAGATCTTTCTCCTGCAGATTCTAATGAAAGGAACATTCTGTCTTGAGTTTAGGCTCTTTAGCTACAGTCCAGAACCCTGAAGAGTAGCCCTCCACTCTACTTTGTCCTTAAAAATTCTCCAGTGGAAAGTTTCTCTATTCTGCTTCAGGCAATGCAAGGACCAATGGCTTCAACGAAGACTTACAACAGACATGATCCCATTTTAGAACACATTTCAACACTAGGCGGTGGACTTTCTGAAAGTAGATCACAGCTAAGATCAAAACCCACTACAAAGGGAGGCACTTTTGTAGACATGAACAAAAGCCTTAACAACTCACTTCTCCATTGGGATGCCCTCTCTTTGCCCTTGCCCTGTCTCTCTAACACCTCTATTGTGATTTGTTTCCTCGGAATTTCCATTTCTTTCATGCAGATGCCTTGGTAGATGGTTGTACCTCCAGCTGGACAGGAAGTACCTTCCCCACCACACAAAAAGACAGAAAAAAAAAAAAGCAAAAAGGAGGTTCACAGAGAGGATGTCCTTCACACGATGTCCTTCACTAGGACTTGAGCTGACTTAGGGATTTGGGCCAAAACCTCAGCTAATAAAAAAGTGTTCCTTTACCTCATTCTTCCTTCTGTTTATATAAGACAGGATCTAAGTGTCAGGATGTGGGTCCTCACCAAATACCATCTTTCCATCTCAACCCAAGTTTTATACTAGTGGCTTTCACAGGGATTTGCTTGTTTGCTCCAATCTACAGGGAAAAGGCAAGGAACTCCACATCCAGGGGCCTTTCTGGCCTTACATAGAACCCCATCCACCAAATATTCTGACATTCAATTCTGACTCAACCAATAACTTAAGATGCTGAGTTCAAAACCACCCACTCAAAATAGACTGACTGATGAGGTATGATTATTTCCGGTCTCAGAACAGTGAGCAAATGGCTTGCCCCTTAAAGGCCTCTCTTAAAGTAAAGCCACTGCTTACCAGTCCAAAACTGAATCCCCAGGGGAAACCTGTAAAGTATAAGGATTTGGATTAAGAAGATGATCTTGCCAACTTACGTGGAACTGGTCTGAGGTTGTTCAAATGCTTCTTTTGGAATTTTAAGGCCAGGGTTTCGCTTCTTACCTGTAGGGAAAGACATAAGGAAAAAGTTAAGGACTATATCATAGCAAGAGAGCAGAGACAGAAACTGCAGCAAAGGAAAAGAGCTGACCTGTGCATGCAGCTCTCATGTCTCCATTCAAAGCACCAGTTCCTACCCAGAAAGTCTGTGAGTGTTGAGAACCCAAGCACCAGGTAGAACGGAGCTTCCCAAATACAGGCTGTGGTCATGAATGAGGTTTTTCATCAGTCCAGAGTGCAAACATCAGGGTATGAATGCCAACTCTCTTTTCCTAGGAAGTTCTACTCTTTGTCTCTACTGAGAGTTTGTCATTCCAAATTCTTTTTTTTTTCTTTTCTTTTGGTTTTCTTTTTTTGTTGTTGTTTTTTTTGTTTTTTTGTTTTTTTGAGATAGAGTCTTACTCTGTCACCCAGGCTGGAATGCAGTAGTGCAATCTCGACTCACTGCAACTTCTGCCTCCTAGATTCAAGCGATTCTCCTGCCTCAGCCTCTCGAGTAGCTGGGATTATAGACGTGTGCCACTACGCCCAGCCAATTTTTGTGTTTTTAGTAGAAACAAGGTTTTGCCATGTTGGCCAGGGTGGTCTCGAACTCCTGACCTCAGGTCATCTGCCACTCTTGGCCTCCAAAAGTGCTGGGATTACAGGCAAGAGCCACTACAACCAGCCTATGAGCCACCATGCCTGGCCTTTTTTTTTTTTTTTACACTATAATGTTAACGGCAGACACTTGGTCACAGCTTTTTTTTTCTCTCTCTTTTTAGTGTCAGTAAAGGGTAGTCACCCTTATCTCAGTATCCCACTATTTTCTAAATTGATCTGTTAACAACTACAAGAGTTAGCAATGGAAGCAGAATAAAAAATGCTTTTAAACTGTTCTGCCTTCCCCTTTTCTCAACCACCTGCTGTAATTTGAAAACCCTGAGAGGGACAGAGCAATATTTATTTACATTTGCCATGTTCCAAAAAGGATTAGGATAGCAGATAGGTTTATGCAAGAAGGTTAGCACTTCTTGGGCCTGATGGAAGGGTAACTTGATGTTGTTCACACCTGTGCTGAAATTACAAGAGAATTTGGCTCAAATACTTCTGTTGATAAGTAAAAAGGAACAGACTGAGAAATGCCAGCTCAGGAAGCAGATCAGAGCAAACAAGGACCTCAGGTTTTCCTCGTCCATGGAGATCCTGTGTCTTTTTGCACTTGGCAGGGGAAACCAAGGGGGAGCTGGATAGGATGGTTGGAAAGAATGCTACCTCCTTACCCACCTCTTCTCCACATTGCAGATGACCACTCAGAGATAATACAAGCCCTGGATACGACCCTGGATAGATCCTGAAACTGCAAAGAAACTTAGGAAATCAACTAAAGTGGCTGGGCACGGTGGCTCACGCTGGTAATCCTAACACTTTGGGAGGCCAAGGTGGGTGGATCATGAGGTCAGGAGTTCGAGACCAGCCTGGCCAACATAGGGAAACCTCGTTTCTACTAAAAATACAAAAATTAGCTAGGCGTGGTGGCAGGCACCTGTAATCCCAGATACTCAGGAGGTGGAGGCAGGAGAATCACTTGAACCCGGGAGGCGGAGGTTGCAGTGAGCCGAGATCGTGCCATTGTACTTCAGCCTGGGTGACAGTGTGAGACTCTGTCTCAAAAAAAAAAAAAAGAAAAGAAAAGAAATCAACCGAAGTAACCTCCTTGCAGAAAAGTCACATCCAAAGATGTGAGTGACTTGCTTCACATCACAGAGGCCAGCAATGACCACTCAGAATCAGAATCCAGGTCTCCTGACACCCAGGTGCAAGTTCTTGCTGCTATCCTGCAATAGAAGACGTTTAGAGATGACCAGAGAGGGGGCAGTTGAGAGGTATGTGGGATTTTGAGTTTTAAAATACCCGGCTGACATCTGATTCTTCCACACACCAAGCAACTTCTGGAATCACTTTTCATCTGACTCTCTTGCTTTTCTCAATTGTAAAATGAGGAAGTAACATCAACACCCACCTCCCTGGACTGATTTGAGAATCAAAGCAGATAATATATACGAAAGAACATTAAGATACCTTAAGTAGCTGTTAATTAGACTCATAGAGGGAAACAATCAGTACTGTCTCATTTCTTTAAAAGTCATTTGAAAAATTCATGAAGAGAATTGGCCACATTATCACAGTCCAATATAATGTACAATGAAAGTTTTTCTTTCTCTTCCTTCAGAATCCAAAATGAGATTAATTCTGCCAAGCTGTATAAAGCCAGGAAAAAAATATGCTTGGCAGTAATCAGCCTTTTAGGACCACCTTCAGAATAACAGGCTTTCTCAATTCTCTCCTTGTTTGAGTTTACCTATGTATTTTATAAGGTTCAAAACTCACCATTCACTTTCTTGCTCTTGGAACTCAAATAGCTGTTAGGAATGTTACTAATTAGTCAGTTATTGACATTACATAGAGCTTCCCTATGTACCAGGAACTATGCTAGGTGCTGGACCCAGTTATGAGAATCCAAATAGATGTATAGCCTAATTCCAACAATTCCCATCCATGGGCATCAGCCAAACAGACAGGGAATGTTATTTTCAGTGAGATTCTTCAGTGAGGAATGAATGACAGATTCAACTTGCTTAGATAACTGTAAAGATAACTACATACAGATTCCAGTACAGATGACAGATAATTCAGGTAATCCCAACAGAGGTAACCCTACAGTTCTCTCAAAGAAAACAAAAACTAAAGCAACATATATTTTGCCTATGAAAATGGGTCTCCAGTTGCCATTTAAGCAAACCAAAAGCAGAAGTTACTCTTAAATTCCTACATCGTTCTCTTCCTCATTTCTAACTCAATTCTTAGATGTAAAGAGATAGATAGATGTAGAGAAATAGCTATTTGTTAAGAAAACCCCTTTGAAAAACCTTAATATAGCAATTAATGAGTAGCAATTCTTAACAGCAATTAACTATTACACCATAACTTAAATCATCCAAACATCTATACAAAGAAATAGTAAAAAAGAGAGAAAGTTTTTGGCACGAGACCAAAGGAATAAAAGACCAAAATAAGAATAAAGTCTTCTAAGTGGGAGAAGGCCCTTGATTCTCTCCCCAGATCACTTTTACACCCAGCCACCCCCCTTAACCCCCAAATCAACATCACTGTTACCCTGAATTTACTGCCTCCTAATTGAAATTGCCAGCCTCCTGTCTCCAGACTTAAACCCTTGACTATATATAAGTTGGACATCTGTATATCTTAAACCTAGTATTTCCAAGTATACCAACTCCTCAGAACAACGAGGAAAAAAAGAAAACAGATCCAGGAGACATAAAACCTAGTTGAATTATAGTGTTAGAAAATACTCTGCCTTCACGTTAAAAAGTAGATCAAATAAAATAAAAATCACAAGTACACAGAGCAACATTCTTTAATTCACTTACTTGCCCATCTCTGATAGAGCTGCACAGTGAGAGTTCAGCAGAGGCGACTCTGATGAGGTTTCCAAGGCTGCAAGGAAGGCCAGCAGAGGAAAACCCCACAGAAGTCATTCTTCACTTAGCTCCAAAGACCACACTTCAGCAAAAAAAACAGAACTGAACAGACTCCACCCCTCCTCATGTTCAGATAGCAGCAAACCTCTGCAAGTTCATTGTTCCCAGGAAATTGCAGCTTCGGGAAGGGAGAAGGGACGTGGGTCTATGTGAACACCCAGGCGTGACATTAATCATTAACCCAACTTGGAGGAATAAATCTATAAAGTAATTCTGGACAGGATCATGTTCTGCAGCCTTTCTATAAATGCCTCTTTCATTTCTTAAAAGAAAGAAAAACAATATGTGGTCAGTTTCCAGCTGTGTTTACATCACAGCAATCTGTTCCCCCAGGAAGGCAGCCAACACCTGACGCTAACATTGAACACTGTTAAAAAAAAAAAAAAAAAACTGGGAGGGAGCACTATGAATAATAAAGCTAAGTGGCCAACTATGTTCAACAACCTTTTCCTTTGATATTCTAAAGCAAAGCAGAAAAAAAAAGGGCTTTCTATGATGTCACATGCTAGCAACAAGCCTTGTCAGAATGAGAGAATTCTGTGTATTTCTGCAGATCACAACAAGCCTCAACTGCTTATTGGCACAGTCTGCAAAGGGTAAGCCTCATCGGCCTGATTGGGCATATGCAGCACTATATTGCATCAGACCATGTTACTCCCATGTCTGTGTTCTCTGAAAATAGTGTAGTCCCAACACACACATATATTTGCAAAATTCATCTTAAACCAAAGCAAAGCTGGGTCATTATAATCCTGGCCTGGAGCAATATGGCACTGGAAAAAAAAAAAAAAAAAAAACCTTGCCAATAGCTAGAAAATATTTACTAGGCCACAGAAATGTTCGCTAGCTTTGACTGCAGTGAAAATGATGGGGTACACGAGAGGTCTTGCACACACTCTGACAGGGTAAGCACAAAGGACTTCTCTGATGTTCCTCATTACATAAAACAGAAAATTGTGTTCCACTGCCAACCCAAACAGCATGAGAAGCCCATGCGGTCAACAGAAGGTGGCATCGTGAAGATATGCTGATGCTAAATATTTGTTAGCTTGGCTGAGGGTTGGGGGCATGATTATGAAAGTTTATGATTATTGACATAGCTTCACAAAAGGATGGCAGTGCTTCCAGTGCCAAATTTATTTTAAAAATCTGTTTCCCAATATGAATGGGATTTCCAGCCAAGTAACTGGCAATCTAGAGGCCTTGGCTGCCCTCTCCTTACTACTTGCATCTAGGCTTACGTTCCAAGGGTAGTTGGCAATAAAATCGGCAGTGAAGTATCATTCAGTGTTATTAAATTGCAATGATCATATGCAAAGCGACTAACGAAGCAGGGCAGGGGAAGAGGCGTGCAGGAAGAAAGCTGGCTTTGCAACAGTGATGTAAAAGTGAACAGGGACCCTGCCATCCTCCAAAACCACTGGTTCTTATAAACCACTGAGACTCCAACCAGTAGGATAAATTTCTCTGGAATTACATAAAGTTTAGAGGAGAAAAGCTGAAAAGCTCTTTTTTTTTTGAGAGAGAGTCTCACTTTGTCACCCAGGCTGCAGTGCGGTGGCACTATCTAGGCTCACCGAAACCTCCACCTCCCAGGTTCAAGCAATTCTCACGCCCCTCAGACTCCCCAGTAGCTGCACGTGGGAATATAGGCACGCACCACCCCATCTGGCTAATTTTTGTATTTTTAGTAGAGATGGGGTTTTGCCATGTGGGCCAGGCTAACCTCAAACTCCTGACCTCAGGAGGTGATCCGTCTGCCTTGGCCTCCCAAAGTGCTGTTGCTGGGATGACAGGTGTGAGACACAGTGCCCTAGCAGCATCTAGCATAATATAGGTACTCAATAAATACTTTCTTTTCTCCCTTCCATATTTGTGCTTATATTTTAAAACTTGCAGTCAGTTTGATTTCAGAGTCAGAATGAATCTCCTAAGATCTTACCTTTCCTCATACTGTTCCTTCTACCTGGAGGACTCTAGGTAGATACCCTTCCTCTAAGGAGGGTTCTTGCAGACAAGAACTCAACCTTCCAAATTCAAAACCTCCCTCAAAGAACCTTCCCAGATCTTCCTGAACACAACCTAAGGATTACTATCCACACATTCCTGCTTTACCATTCCAGTACCTTACCCGGGGCCCGCGACACAATATGAGATCAAAGCAGCTTCCCTGAAACTTTGATTTTTTAGTTGAAAATGTCCACTCTCTCTAAAATAGAACTGCATGATCACCTTCCATTCATTTCCTACATACCTTTTCTCACAATCTAGAATTATTTTTTGTATTTATTTACTTTTGCATTTATTTATTACTTGTTTATCGATCTTTCCCTACTAGAATATAAGTTCCATGATGGCCAATGATTCTGCCCAGCACCTGCTCATCATAAATATTTGTTGACTGAATATTTATTAGTCTTTTCTCAACTGTTTTGAACATTTGTACAGAGCTCTTCAAAAAACAAAATGAACAACCAAGAATGGAATGTAAATTGCACAAACCTATGCATCAATAAGACATTATTTCAAATCCCAGCTGTCCCACTTAGTGACATAACGTTTAGAACGTTTCTTATCTTAAACTAAGTTTCCACACCTGCAAACTGGAGATGACATACAATCTCCCCAGGTCATTAAGATACTTAATTGACACACTGTATGTGAAGAAGCCTAGCAGGGTCTAGCAAAACATAGGTACTCAATAAATACCTTATTTTCTCCCTTCCATATTTGTGCTTTTATTTTTAAAATATGAGCTAAGCAGAATGTTCCCTGGATGACATCTTATTTCTTCAAATTCCATGCTCCACTCTTCCTCTTTTGTGTTATTTATCCTAGAATTACATTTTTCAAACATCTCATCAATCTTGAATTATCCTCACGATTTCTGGGACTGAGTGTAGTGAGTGCTTATAATTTTACATTGTCTCAGTATCTCATTTTTTTTTCTTTTTTTTTTGAGACAGAGTTTTGCTCTGTCGCCCATGCTGGATGGAGTACAATGGTGCTATCTCGGCTCACTGCAACCTCCACCTCCTGGGTTCAAGCAACTCTCCTTCCTCAGTCTCCCAAGCAGCTAGGATTACAGGTGCCCACCACTAGGTGCCCACCACTGAGGCTGGCTAATTTTTGTGTTTTTAGTAGAAACGGGGTTTTGCCATGTTGGCCAGGCTGGTCTCAAACTCCTGATCTCAAGTGATCCTCCTGCCTTGGCCTCCCAAAGTGCTGCGAATAGAGGCATGAGCCACCACGCCTGGCCCTCAGTAATCATTTTTAAACCTAAGTTAAAATTTCTCATATGAAAAGCAGGACTCAGTCACTCTTGACACGGTTTCTAATACCATACTCCACCAGAGTGGCTCCAAACCAGTGGCAGAGGTGAAACTTACAGACATCTCTCCTGCCTAGCAGGCTGGCCTCCCTACTTTCCTGCCACATCCTTAAACAGATCATACAGACATCTGCCCATAAACATAAGGTGACCACCTCTCAGTCACACTGTGACCTCCTAGAACTACTGCCTGTTTGTTTTAAACCCAGAAATTAAAGTTCCCTGCAGGAAACTGGATAACACCCTGTACTCAATAAAGACATTGGCCCACTGTTCCCTTCTCTCTCTCTGTGTGCGTGCGTGCATGTGTATGTGTGACTTCCAGGTATGCTGGGTCCCACACAGAGTCTCTAAGTGCTAAAAGCTCTTAAAATCTCACATCTTAGTTGTGTCACTGAAACCACATTTGCAATCCTATCCCTACTGGTGAAACTGCCCCAAACAGACCTATGCAGGTGGGATCCCTGCTGATGCTCTTTTGTCCAGGTCTCTCAGCTACTGAGGACAGTAGTTACTGGCTAAGTTGATAGAGCGAGACTTCAGGAGCCATATATATTTTTTTTAAGTTTCACAAATGTCTGAGACTCCAGCCACAGTCGAGTAGCCCTTGTCTACTATATGTCTATGTAAAGTTGTTTTTTGTTTGTCTTGTTTTACCATTTCTCACTTTATGATGAGAATGTTACTTTCCTTTCAGGCTCTTGTCACTTTCCCTACAACCCACCAGTTCTTTCTGATTAGTAAGAACGAAATTCCAAGCTAGCTCCTCATTGAATTATCTCTGTCTTTGAGCTGAAATTGTCAATCATTCCCCAGGATACACATTGCAAGGGTCAAAATTTATTAAGATGCAAATTCTGCCATCAAAGAGTCAGGAGATATGAAAATCCAACTCTATAGTAACAGTGAGTATATGTGATGTACAATACAAGCATTGCACCCTGAAAGCAGGAGAGAAGAAGTGAGACAAGCAACATCAAACAATGGTCTCAGCCCAGCGCCGTGGTTCATGCCTGTAATCCCAGCACTTTGGGAGGCCGAGGCAGGTGGATCATGAGGTCAAGAGATTGAGACCATCCTGGCCAACATGGTGAAAGCCCATCTCTACTAAAAACGCAAAAATTAGCTGGGTGTGGTGGCGCACCTATAGTCCCAGTTACTCGGGAGGCTGAGGCAGGAGAATCCCCTGAACCTGGGAGGCTGAGGTTGCAGTGAGCTTTGATTGTGCCACTGCACTCCAACCTGGCGACAGAGAGAGACTCAAAAAAAAAAAAAAAATGGTCTCACATAGGGAGTGATATTTGAAGTGGCCCTTTGATAACTGGTAGGATTTAAGGGTACATGAGGGTTTGTTATACTATATGTCTTCTTTGTATATATTTAAATGTTTCCAAAATCAAAAGTTTAAAAAGATGACGGATGGGATTTTGGCAATCAGGACTTGGGGAGACAATAGGAGGATTCTAAGCAAAATGAGGATGAACTATCTATGTAAGGAGAAGCACTGTGGTATATTCAAAGAATTCTGAATTTTCTACACTGAACGAAGTGAAAACGAAGTGAAAGGTGGCGGAGAGAGAAGCCTAGAGGAGGAGGCTGGAGTCAGAGATTGAAACACTGTAACTAATAAATGTTAAATTTCAGATTTAAAAAGCCATTTATATTTTTCAGTAGCGGAGTGTCATGTCACATCTATGCTTCAGAAAAAAAAAAGATATAACAAGATTAACTGATCTAATATCTGGATGTTTGAAACTGTGTTACATACACACTCACCCATAAACTCACATACTCGCATCCCTTGATATCTTATGCCTTCAGGTCTTTGCTCATATTTTCCCCAGAATGTCGTTATTACCTGTTTTCCCCAGTCAACTTCGACACTCAACTCAAGCATGTTTTTCTCCAGGAAGCCTTTCATGAAAGTCCCCAATACAATAAATACCTTTCCTCTGCATTGCCACAGTACCCTGGACCTTCCTATACTGATTAAGTGAACCCATCTCTTCATCCATCTCTTCCACTAAAAATGCAAGCCCTTCAAAGTCAGGGCCCATGTCGTCTTACCTATGTACAGAGTTTAAGCACTAGACCCAAAAATAAGAGGTAGAGACCATAGCAATTTGGCTAACAAATAAGCTGTTTAAATTCTGCAGAGGCGAAATATACAGGCTCTGGTCACTTACTACAGAAGTACAAAGGAACAGAAGCTAAGTAGTAGTAGTAGTAACAGTAATAGTAGAAGTACTAGTAGTAGTAGTAGTGGTAGTAAAAATAATGCTCATCATCAGGTTTTTCCACACCTAAATGAAATTAAGTGAAGGACAAAAGTCAGGTCAGTTGGGGTAGGCAGTGGGGAAAGGGCAGATCATGAGTTCCAATTCAGATGTACTAAGGAAAAGATGCTAGAGGGACACATGGCAGAATTCAAGCAGACAAATGGAGCTTGAGAGAGGGATGGGAGGAAATCTGTAGGTCTGGGAATGACAAACAAAGAAGTTGAAAGATGCATGAGACAGTCAGGGAAATAAGAAGAATGAAAGAAGGGAAGGCAGCCAAGCCAAGAACATTTTGAAGAACTGGTGGTGAAGGACACAAAGAATTACGCTCCTGTCAAAAGAGAATGAGCCAGCCTGTCCACCCACTAATTGGGAAATGGCCCCCTTTTCAGAGAATAAAAGCACTCGATGGGTTTTCTTACAGCTTCATGTGATTAAAGCTTTTTAAAAAAGGGGAAAAAAAGCCTAGTAGAGCTTTTATGTCATATTAACAATTTGGTGTTGACTAACATGTTCTTAAAAGAACCTAAAAGCAAATCACAGCCAATGCCCTGAGTTGTGGTGTAGGCCAAGGGGGAAGGCGGGAGGCAGGCAGTGGTTCTCGGGGAATTCCCAGTGTCTGTGTTCATCTCCTTCCTCATTTATGGGCTGCTTCACTCATTAGCATTGATGAAAAGGAAATGTAGTCATAAGGGTATTAAAAATATCACCTTAAAATAAAAATATGGCAACGAGTTGCAAAGAAATTTAGTGGTGTCTTCAATCTTTTCAAATACACACTGGGTTTTGGTTAGACTTTTTTAAAAAGTATTCATTTTTTAGAAATAATACTGAAATGCAAACGAAATAATATTATTCTAGAATTTGCTTCAAAATAATGGCAGGGTGTGGGATGGAGATACAGATAAAATAAGATTGGCCATGAGTCGGTCATTGTCAAAGCTGAGTGCCAGATATCTGGCAGTTATACAGTCTACTTTTGAATATGTTTGAAATTTACCAAAATAGCCAGGTGCAGTAGCTCAAGCCTGTAATTCCAGCAATTTGGGAGGCTGAAGCAGGTGGATCACCTGAGGTCAGGAGTTTGAGACCAGCCTGGCCAACATGATGAAACCCTGTCTTTGCTAAAAATATAAAAATTACCTGGGCATGATGGCAGGCGCCTGTAGTCCCAGCTACTTGGGAGGCTGAGGCATGAGAATCGCTTGAATCCAGGAGGCGGAGGCTGCAGTGAGCCAAGATTGCACCACTGCACTCCAGCTTGGGTGACAAGAGCGAAACTCCATCTAAAAAAAAAATTTAATTTAATTTAAAAAGGGCCGGCGCAGTGGCTCAAGCCTGTAATCCCAGCACTTTGGGAGGCTGAGGCAGACGGATCACCTGAGGTCAGGAGTTTGAGATCAGCCTGATCAACATGGAGAAACCTTGTCTCTACCAAAAATAAAAAATTAACCAGGCATGGTGGCACATGCCTGTAATCCCAGCTACTCAGGAGGCTGAGGCAGGAGAAGTGCTTGAACCTGGGATGCAGAGGTTGAGATGAGCCGAGATCGAGCCATTGCACTCCAGCCTGGGCAAAAAGAGCGAAACTCCATCTCAAAAAAAAAAAGAAGACAAGAAATTTACCAAAATATAAAGATATTCTTAAATAGTAACAGAATCACAGAAACTCTGTTTTAATAGTTTAAAAAGTGGCATAGGAAAATAGTTGAATTTTGTGTGTGTGTGAAAGTAATGATGCTTTTTTCCCCTGGTCCAAGACCACAATTTTAATAGCACTCTGATCATCTCTCTTTTAACCAATGGAAACTCAAGGTAGCAACTTTAATTCAACCAGCTGCTTGAAGACTAAGGGGCAATAAAAATACAAAGAGGAAAGTTCTTCATCTGCAACCCCTCCTAGAATGCTATCAATACAGGGTCTGTTCTGTCTCTCACTCAGCTCCATCTGATTTCTTTGGAGCTGCATTCTATCCCAATGCCATTGGCCCTTGTTGGGGTATACCTTACAAAGAGGCCTCTGGAATGCATGTCCCTGATGATGTTTTTCATTATCTTACATAATGTTCTCTTTATAAAGACTCAGGAAAAATAATGTGTATCAGTAACAGAAGGAATCGGCTTCTCCTGCATAATTGATCAATTCCTGCCTAGAGCAAATGAGAATGATGTTTCCTTCTGTTTCCTCCCTTGGGTTAATGGCTAAAAAGCTTACAGCTAAACTGGGAATTATATTCATATTCATTTCCAAGTCACTTTTTTGCAGGTCTACTTTGTTTCTGTCTTTCCTATTGTTTTAATAACATTTTATTATAAGACATTTTAAATACAGGCATACACCACATAATGATGTTTAGGTCAACAACACATTGCATATACACAAAGGGTCACACAAGATTATAACAGAGTAGAAAAATTACTATCATCTGGTGACATGGTAGTCATCATAATGTCATAGTGCAATTCATTACTCACATGGGTTTGTAGTGCTACTAGTGTAAACAAACTACTGCACTACCAGTCATACAAAAGTACAGCACACACAATTATGTATAGTACATAATATTTGATAATGATAATGACTATGTTACTGATGTATATATTTACTATATTATACATTTTCTTGTTATTTTAGAGTGTAATCCTTCTACTTATTTTTTTTTTTCAAGTTAACTGTAAAACAGCGTCAGGCAGGTTCTTCAGCAGGTATTCCAGGAGATGGCATTGTTATCATAGGAGATGACAGTTCTATGCGTGCTATTGCCCCTGAAACCTGGGACAAGATGTGGAGGTGGAAGATAGTGATATTCATGAGTCTGACCTTGTGTAGGCCACGGCTGATAGGTGTGTTTGTCTTGGTTTCTAAAAAAATTTAAAAGTAAAACTTAAAATAATTTTAATATAGAAAAAGCTCATAAAATAATGATATAAAAAAAGAAAATTTTTGTATAGCTATACATTTGTGTTTTAAGCTAAGTGTTATTTATTACAAAAGAGCCAGAAGTTTTAAAAAATTACAAAGTTTAGAAAGTTAAAAAGTTACAATAAGCTAGGGTTCATTTATTGTTGAAGAAAGAAAACTATATTTATAAACTCAGTGTAGCCTAAGTGTACAGTATTTATAAGGTCTACAGTTGTATACAGTAGGTAATGTGAGGCCTTCACATTCACTCACCACTCCTTCACTGACTCACCCAGTGCAACTTCCCATCCTGGAAGCTCCATTCATGGTAAGTGCCCTACACAGGTGAACCATTTTTTATCTTTTATACCACATTTTACTATACTTTTTCTATGTCGACATACACAAATACTGGCCATTTTGTTACAAGAGCCTACAGTTTTCAGCACAGTCATATGTGTATACCAGTTTGTAACCTGGGAGCAATAGGCCATATCATATAGCCCAGGTGTGTAGCAGGCTATGCCACTGAGGTTTGTGTAAGTATATTTGATGATGTTCACACAACAACAAAATCACATAACGATATGTTTCTCAGAACTTATCCCCATTGTTAAGCAACAAATGACTGCATATGAGAAAATATCAAAGTAGTTATAATCAATCCCTATATATCCATTCCCCAGCTTCAACAAATATTGACTCATGGACATTTTGTTTAGTCTATATCCAAACCTTTTTCCCAGACATCAAATTATTTCATCCGTATACTCTTTACCAAATATCTCTAAAAGAAAATACTGAAAAAATAGTAACCATAATATCATTATCACACTTAAACTATTTCTTAATGTCTGTTCAGTGTTCAAAATTCTAATTGTCTCACAAAAATCTCAAATATTTTAAATTACCATGTGCTTGAACCAAGATCAAAATTAGGACGATGCCTTATAAGCAGTTAGGTTTCTTAGTTCCCTTTTAATCAAGGGCCTCTCCCTTCATTGGTTTTTTTCTTTTTTCTTTTTTTTTTTTCAAGACAGAGTCTCACTCTGTCACCCAGGCTGGAGTGCAGTGGCACAACCTCGGCTCACAGCAATCTCTGCCTCCCAGGTACAAGCAATTCTCGTGCCTCAGCCTCTCGAGTAGCTGAGATTACAGGTATGAGCCACCATGCCCAGCTAGTTTTTGTATTTTTAGTAGAGACAAGGTTTCACCATGTTGGCTAGGATGGTCTCGAACTCCTCACCTCAGGTGATCTGATTTTGTCTTACCGTGAGAATATTTGGGGAGCTGAGCCCAGGATATGTACTTTTCCTTTCTTTCTTTCTTTTTTTTTTTTTTTTTTTTTTTTTTTTGAGATGGAGTTTCACTCTGTCACCCATGCTGTAGCACAGTGGCACGATCTCAGCTCACTGCAACCTCTGCCTCCTGGGTTCAAGCGATTCTCCTGCCTCAGCCTCCCGAGTAGCTGGGATTACAGAAGTGAGACACTACACCCGCCTCCCTCCATTTCTTTTTGCTTCTTCCTTTCCTCTCCTCCTGCAACCTCATGCAATTATTTTGTTGAAGAAATGCAGGCCATGTGTCCTGCAGTTTTTTCCACTGGATTCTGCTGCTCTTGCCCCTTATTATTGACTCACACATCCCTCTGTTGGTTAGAACTTGATTAGATTCAACTTGATCAGATTTTTGGCAAGACTACTTTGCAGGTGGTCTCATTTACTTTTAATTTATGCTAAATTGCTTAATTTTATGCAACCTAGCAAGCTAACTTAAACTCTTAATGAAAAAAGAAATATGAATAAATATAAATGAATAATCCCTCAGCAACATTTGGTAATTAATAAACATCTTCATCTCTGTCAATCTGATAGGTACACAGGGGTGCCTCATTGTTTTGAATCACATTCTAAAAATATTTAATGGAGCTGAGGAGATATATATATTTTTTAAGACGGAGTCTCGCTCGTCACCCAAGCTGCAGCACAATGGCACGATCTCGGCTCACTGCAACCTCCACCTCCCGGGTTCAAGCAATTCTCCTTCCTCCTCAGCCTCCTGAGTAGCTGGAACTACAGACATGCACCACCATGCCTGGCTTATTTTTGTATTTTTAGTAGAAATGGGGTTTCCCCATGTTGGCCAGGCTGATCTCGAACTCCTGACCTCAGGTAATCTGCCAACCTCGGCCTCCCAAATTGCTAGGATTACAGGCGTGACGCACCAAGCCCAGCTGCAGCTGAGTATTTTTTACAGGTCCACTGACATCTGTATTCATTTTTTTGTGAACTGCCTGTTCAAGTCATCTGCTCATTTTTATAACAGGTTATTATTATTAGTGTTTTCTTTGTAAGAGAAGGCATTGCCCCTTTTGTACTTAGTGTTGCAACACACACACACACACACACACACACACACACACACACACAGAGGTTTTTTTCCTTTTTGGTTATATAAAATTTTAAATTTTTACATTCTTTTATGTTCTCTGCATTTTCATAAGGTAGGTAAGAACATTCTTTCTGCCTCCCCAATGGCTAGATAGTTATTTGTTTCCAAATAAATGGTACACAACTTTTTAATATTTAAGCCTCTTATATAGTTCTTTTGTATATGCTCATTGGCTGACATGTCCAAAAAATATATGAAATATTCATGTAGACATCTTCATTTAATCCTCACTTTAAGAGAACTCTTTCTCACTTTTCACAATTAAAAAAAAATGATGTTGGCTTTGGATTCAGTTGAATAGACCAACTGAATGATTTTTCTATGTTGAGGAGGTATATCACTATTTATATTTTACTGAGTGGGCTAGGCTGAGAATGGTTCCCAAGGACATGCCCATAACATGCCCATATCCTAATCTATGCAACCTATGAATGTTATCATGATAAACTTTTAGATGCAACTGAATTAAAGATTTTGAAATGAGAAGATTATCCTAAATTATCCAGGTAAAACTTAAATGCAATCAGAAGTGTCCTTACACAGAGGGGCAGAGGGAGCGTAGATACACGCAGAGAAGAGAAGGGGAGGCGAGGACTGAGTGATGCAGCTGCAATCTAAAGAATGCCAAAGGCCAGCAGCCACCACAGGCATGGATTCTCTCCCACAGCCTCTGGAGGGAGCCTGACACACCAACACCTTCACTGTAGACTTCTGGCCTCCAGATGTCAGAGAAAAAACTTCTAGTGTTTTAATGGGACAGAATACAGAGCTCAGAAATAAGGCTGCACACCTACAACCATCTGATCTTCAACAAAACGGACAAAAACAAACACTGGGGAAAGAAATCCCTATCCGATAAAAGATGCTGGGATAACTAGCTAGCTATATGCAGAAGATTGAAACTGGATCCCTTCCTTACGCCATATACAAAAACCAACTCCAGAGGGATTAAAGATTTAAATGTAAAACCCAAAACTATAAAAACCCTGGAAGACAACATAGGCAATACCACTTAGCCATAGGAATGGGCAAAGATTTCATAATGAAGATGCCAAAAGCAACTGCAATAAAAGCAAAAAATTGACAAATGGGATCTAATTATACTACAGAGCATCTGCACAGCTAAAGAAATTATGATAAACAGAAAACCTACAGAATGGGAAAAAAATTTTGCAAACTATGCATCTCACAGAGGTCTAATATTTAGCATCTACAAGGAACTTAAACACATTTGCAAGAAAAAAGCAAACAGCCCCATTAAAAAGTGGGGAAAGGACACAAACAGACACTTTTCAAAAGAAGATATACGTGTGGCCAAACAAGCATGTAAAAAAAGCTCATCACTGATCATTAGAGAATGTAAAACAAAACCACAATGAAATACCATCTCAGACCAGTCTGAGTAGCTATTATTAAAAAGTCAAAAAAAAAAAAAACAAACAGATGCTAGCAAGACTGCAGAGAAAAAGGAAGGCTTATACATTGTTGTTGGGAGTATAAATTAGAGTTCAATCATTGCGGAAATCAGTGTGGCAATTCCTCAAAGAGCTAAAAACAGAACTATCATTTGACCCAGCAATACCATTACTGGGTCTATATCCAGAGGAATATAAATCATTCTACCATAAAGATACATACACATATATGTTCACTGCAGCACTATTCACAAGAGCAGAGATGTGGAATCCACCTAAATGCCCATCAGTGATAGACTGGATAAAGAAAATGTGGGCCAGGCACAGTGGCTCATGCCTATAATCCTAGCACTTCGGGAAGCCAAGGTGGGCAGATCACTTGAGGCCAGGAGTTCGAGACCAACTTGGCCAACATGGTGAAACCCTGTCTCTACTAAAAGTACAAAGTCCCAGCTACGTGGGAAGCTGAAGCAGGAGAATTGCTTCAACCCAGGAGACCGGGGTTGCAATGAGCCGAGATTGCGCCATTGCACTCCGGGCTGGGCGATAGAGCAAGACTCAGTCTCAGAAGAAAAAAAAAGAAAAGAAAATGTGGTACATATACACCATGAAATACTATGCAGTCATAAAAACAGAATGAGATCATGTCCTCTGCAGGAACATGGGTGGAGCTGGAGAACATTATCTTTAGCAGACTAATGCAGGAATGAAAACCAGATATCTCATGTTCTCATTTACAGAAAGGAGAGCTAAATGATGAGAACACACAGACACACAGAGGGGAACAACACACACTGGGGCTTATCAGCAGGTGGAAGGTAAAAGGAGGAAGGAAATCAG
This sequence comes from Cacajao melanocephalus, assembly GCA_963573385.1. NCBI lineage: Eukaryota > Metazoa > Chordata > Mammalia > Primates > Pitheciidae > Cacajao > Cacajao melanocephalus. The sequence continues at coordinate 124,582 of CAUYLG010043164.1, forward strand.
GAAAAATAACTAATGGGTACTAGGCTTAATACCTGGGTAGTGAAATAATATGTTAAACAAACCCCATGACACAAGTTTACCTATATAACAAACCTGCACAAGTACTCGTGAACTTAAAACAAAACTTAAAAAAACAAAAAACAAAAAAATAATTCTGGTGTTTTAAACCACCAAGTCTGTGGTAATTTGTTACAGCAGCTATAGAAAATTCATAAATAATTTGCTGTTATCAGAAATGGACAATGAATTTAATCAAATTTGCTTTCAACATTTATTGAAATAATGCATCTTTCCTGCCATACCCACACTGCTACACTCTCTAACAAATGTATTTCTTACTTTTTTCATGCTCTTTTCTTCATTTCCCCACCCCATTTTCACTCTCTTGCCTTCTTAACTGCTTTAGCATTTGGTCTTCAGAAGCACCTTATGGTCCTGCATTGTCAGTGGCAACAGAAACAAAGAATTGGCTAATCCCTGGACTCAAGAAACATCTAGAGTCTCCATTTGACAATATAAGAAGCAAAGTTGAGAAATTAACTGCAAACTAGAAGGAATGGATATTAGTTGATGAGTCCCTCCTACTCTTGAGTGGAGCAAAGGAGGAGATGCTGACCCTCCAGATCTTTCTAACTCAATGCCTTCTTGGAGGAAAAGGCATAAGGAAGAAGTGCAGTCCTTTCCCCAGGCCTGAAATTCCTCATGAATTCTGAAACTCTTCATGTTCCCTGCCAACAAGAAACAAGAATAGTAAAGAAACCATGGCCAAAACAACAGAAAATACATGGCAAGATTCTTTACCCTGTAACTCAAACCATGCAACCTGGAAAACCTCAGTTTAATCCTTTGCTCCATGGCTGTTTCTGCAATATCTAGTCACCTTTCTTTCCAGAAGCTGGACCTTTGTGACAGCCATGTTTTGCAAACCATAGCCTAGCAAAAAAACGCAGTGGCCTTTGACTTTTGTTCAGCTACATACTTTCCTGGCTTAGTGCATTTCCCACTGGTGACACTTCTGGCTAGGGGCTCATGATGCCCAATTAAAAAGCAAAGACAAAGAAAATGCTTCAAGAAAATCATAAAATTTAAATCTTAGATTTTCTAAAAAGAGAAAACTAATCTACAAAAGCAAACAACTTATTTTCAAAGTACCATAGCTTGGTTCATGTAAGTGTACTAATTTCAATTCTAACTAGTTCAGATCCTCATGTAACCCTTAAAGTGAAAATTCCACAGTCCTATAGAAAGATTTAAACTCTCAACTTTTACTCCTGAATAAATAATGATCACTGTAACTAACAAATATTGCTTCAGGCAATGCTATAACTCAGGGTGTCAAAAGAAGTGGAGTTCTCTAGTCTTAGGTAATAACTCTGGAAATTGTTCCAGGCAGTCACCTTGAAATATCTAAATCGGTTAATCGCAAAAACTGAGCACAGGAAAAAGTATATAAATTCTCTATTGCACCAGAACCATGTTCCATCTATGTGATCAGAGAAATGTGGGTGAAAGATATTAGATTAAATATGTTCCATGTAGTTCTATATACACTGTAACATATGCAATGTTCCTAAACTTATTTTTTTTTTTTTTTTTTTTTGAAATGGAGTCTTACTCTGTCACCCAGGCTGGAGGGCATTGATGCAATCGTGGCTCACTGCAACCTCCACCTCCCAGGTTCAAACAATTCTCCTGCCTTAGCCTCCTGAGTAGCTGGGATTACAGACATGGGCCACCACACCCAGCTAATTTTGTATTTTTAGTAGAGATGAGGTTTTACCATGTTGGTCAGGCTGGTCTCAAACTCCTGACCTCAGGTGATTCGCCCGCCTTGGATTTCCAAAGTGAGCCACCATGCCCAGCCTTATTTTATTTCTATAACTGCAGCTTTTATTTTAGATTCAGGAGGTATATGCGCAGGTTTGTTACATGGGTATATTGTATGCTGCTCAGGTTTAGACTGATCTTATCATGCAGATAGTGAGCACAGTATCCAATAGTTATTCAACCCTTTCTCCCCTCCATCCTTCCCCCTTCCACTAGTCTCCAGGGTCTATTGTTGCCATCTTTATGTCCACAAGTACCCAAGTGGACCTAAGTGTTCAGCTCCCACTTCTAAGTGAGAGCACGCAGTATTTGGTTTTCTGTTCCTGCACTGATTTGCTTAGGATGATGGACTCCAGCTACATCCATGTTCCTTCAAAGATCAGGATTTTGTTCTTTTTTATGGCTGCATAGTATTTCATGGTGTATATGTGCCATACTTTCTTTATCCAGTCAATTATTGATGGGCATTTAGGTTGATTCCAAGTCTTTGCTACTGTGAAGAGTGCTGCAATGAACATATGTGTGCATGTGTCCTTCTGGTAGAACAATTTTTTTCTTTTGGAGATATACCCAGTAATGGAATTGCTAGGTCAAATGGTAGCTCTGTTTTAAGTTCCTGGGGACATTCCCAAACTGCTTTCCAGAGTGGCTGAACTAACTTATGTTTCCAGTAACAATGTATAAGCATTTCTTCTCTGCAGCCTTACCAGCATCTCATTTTTTGACTTTTTAATAATAACCGTTCTGACTGGTGTAAGATGGCATCTCATTGTGGTATTGATTTGCATTTCTCTGATGATTAGTGATGTTGAGCATTTTTTCATAGGTTTATTGGCCTCTTATATGTCTTCTTTTGAGAAGTGTCTGTTCCTGTATTTTGCCCACTTTTTAATGAGGTTATTTATCTTTTGCTTGTTGAAGTAAGTTTCTTATAAGATTTCAGATGTTTGACCTTTGTTGGATACATTGAGAATACTTTCTCTCATTCTGTAGATTGTCTGTTTACTCTAGTGTTCATTTCTTTTGCTGTACAGAAGCTCTTTCATTTAATTCCCAAACTGATTTTAATGGCTAATCAAAAATATGAGATAATTTATAATATTTCCTGGATACAGTAATTTCATAAGATTTTCTTTACATTGTAGGTTTTTTTTTTGATTGATTTTAAGTAAATATTATTGATGGAAATTCTCACAAGTCTCTATTATTGGGAAGCAGAACTAAAGACTGAAGGAAGTACCCACTCATATCTATACAAAGTCAGATGATTTTAAAGTCTCCAAAAAAGTTATATGTAGTGAATGGGAAAACAACACAACATGACCCTGTGAAAAAGAGGCCCAGTGGGAAAGGACCAAGCCACACATTAGCAGTGAAAACTTGGGGTGTTATTAATCTAAGCCTCACCCTTAAAATGGGAAAACCAGTATCTACCTTGGTGGTATTAAAGGAGCTAATCAGTAAATGCCGTGATGCTCAATAAATATGTCTGGGATAGATGAATGCAGTAAGTTACCAGCCAGCTACACTGCTGTTTCTGGCAGCTATCTTCTTATTAACAAGTGGCTGCTCATGAGAATAATAATAGCACCTAGAATTTATTGCGTATGTGTTACATGCAAGGCCCAGTTCTCAGCATTTCACATGAATTGCTTAATTTAATGATCACTACAGCTGCATGGGGTATTACTTCCTCTGTTTCAAGGACCTTGTCCACATACACAGAGCTTGTACAGATGTAAGCAGTGGGCTTTCCCATATAATTGTATTTAGTCCTTCAACTGAAATTACTCTTTGTCACAAGTCTGTTTCCACTAGCTTGTATAAAGATTATTGCTGAACTATGTCAGGGCTATATATAAATTCTGGTATCCAAAGGAAAAAGTCCTGGATTAAATCCACTGTACAGGCTTTCTACTCACATGTCCAGGCTCTTCCAGATAACACAGGCAGGTTATAAAACTGTTTACCAGAAACTGTTTTGACACGACCCACGTCTATCAAGGGAGATCTAGACTGAATCAAAAAAAACTATATTGCCATGACCTTTGCCCAAGATATTTTCACCTTCCTGTACTTTGGTTCCCTTGATGCTAAAATGGAAAACATTTAGCCAATCAGCTAGCTAATTTTCTCATTAAATGGTGCTCTGGTGTTTGAGAAGAGTACCACAGATAAGGTCACAAAGTTTTATATTCTTCAATAGCTCTGTGGTGTGTTTGCAAACAAATGCCCCTTCCCTAAGAAGAGGGTTTGATAACATTGAAAAGCCTATTCCCTACTTGACATAAATTACTTTAGCAGAAGGGTAAGGCTAGAGTTTGAAAAATTGTGTCTGTGATCCTTATTTGCAGATGCTGAGAAAGATCCGTGCTGTTTGTACTGTGTGTGCCAATGTCCCCTCTCAATATCAAAGAAAAGGGCTCTTAGTCCCTTAATGGACTCCCTGCTCACCTTATCCCAATGATAATCTCAACCTGATGCTTCTCACTTCCTGGTAGAACATTCATAGGTCTCAGACTAGACTAAACACTCAAGATCACTGAGACTCTGAAATCTGGCTTCATGCCAGAAACCTTAACATTCAAAATGAAATGAATACACTTAAACAAATACATCTAGATGAATGTCTCGGGGCATTTTCTGTATAGGGAGAACTTCCATCTCTTAATCCCAAGGACAGTACTTTCTCCCCCAAGAATCTGGCCCATTCTCCAATGCCTAAAAAATAAACAAACAAAGTGAAACACCAAATAACACTCTCACTGCATCCAGCCCTGTAGCCAGAATATGAGTCTAATTACAGTTGTTGAGCTTCTAGTAGCACAACTTGGAAAAACAATTTCGAAAATGTGCTCTCCTCCTTGTGGCCATCTCAATTCTCCTTCACAACCAGAATGCTTCCAAGTATGATATGCTCTAGACTTAATTTTAGCACAAGGCTCTTTGCTTTGTAACTCTGGTCTCTTCATTCAAAGTTTACATAAATGGAAATAGGAAAATACACAGACTTTTCAAAAAGAAAGTTGACTGTGAGAAAATAAAAAGATTGCAGTCTATGGAGAAAGACATAAAAATCTAAGGAAAGTTTTGATGCTGGGACTTTTTGTACATTTGCTACCACTTTCTAAAAAATGATGGGACATTTGAGCAACCATCAAGCCAGGAAAAAAAAGCCCATGGGAGAAAGGGTCAAGAGAGGCCAGAGAGGTGCACAGAAATGATGAGGCAGTGTCTCAAGGGACAACGTGGGATCAACAACACAGGAGAGAGGCAGCCTCAGAGACAGGAATGAAGGGTATCTCTCTTTAAGACAAGAAGAAAAAGGGGCAAAAAAGGGTGACGACAAACAGAAAAATTATATGTGAAGGGAAGTTGAGAGAGGCACTCAGTATTGATGTATAACAGGGTGTTCTGCCAAGATTTCCCATGGGGTCCTAGGAAGCATGAAGCCAAGAAACATTAGAAACAGCCACAATAGGTCAGCAAAGGAGTTCCCGTAGTTTCAAATGAAATTTTACCCAGTACTCTAACAGCATGTAAGTTTCTGAAGAAGTAGTCAATGTTCAATGAAAGACAAGAGAAAATTCAAATAGGCAACCAACTATGCAAGGCTGGATTGCAGGCATGATCTAAAACTTCCCTCTTTCTTCTAAAGGCCTCCTTCATTCCAAAGTTGCTCATCCTAAAACTTGGAAAAAAATGACTCAGAAGTGGTTCCCAGCTCAAGAACTACCCACAAGTCTCAACAGTCACATATGAGTATGCGATGTGAGTATGGGATATGTTTCTAGAAAAGTTACTTTTCTAGAAATTTTAGAATGTTTGCCACTGAAGAGTTTGAATTCTTAATTTCAGAGTTAGTCTATGATATTACCTTTGCACTCTGATTCTTATTAAAATAGCTTTATTGAGATATAATTCTCCTATTCACCTATTTAATATGCATTTCACCTATTTAAATTGTACAATTCAATTGTTTTTATAATATTCAGAGTTGTGCAACCATCGTCACAATCAATTTGAGAACATTTTTATCACCCATATAAAAAACACCATACCCCCCCAAAAAAAAGAAACATCATACCCATTTTCAGTTACTCCCTCTTTTCCTTCAACATTACCCCTCCCTCTAGCCCCTATGAGCCTACTTTCTGTCTCTACAGATTTGCCTATTCATTTCCTATAATGAAATTATACACTATGAGCACTTTTACAACTGGCTCCTTTCACTTTGCAAGGTATTTTCAAAGTTCATCTGTGTTGTAGCTTGCATCAGTAATTCTTCCTTCCTATTGCTGAAAATATTCTATTGTATAGAATACCTATACCACATTTTATTTATCCACTCATTAGTTGATGGGCAGATATGTGTTATTTCCACTTTTTGGCTGTTTTAAATAATGCTGCTAAGTACATTTATGTACAAATTTTTGACTGAGCATATCTTTTTAATTTTCTTGGGAATATACCTAGGAGTGAAATTGCTGGGTCCAACAGTAACTCTGTGTTTAACCTTTCCTGAACCTGCCAACCTGTTTCCCAAAGCAGCTACACCATGTTACATTTCCATCAGCAGTATACAGGTTCTAATTTCTCCACATCCTCACCTACACTATTGTTTTCTGTTTTTGTTACAATAGGCATCCTAGATGTGAAACAGATCTCACTGGGGTTTTGATTTCCATTTCCCTAACAATTAATGATGTTGAACATAATTACATGTATTTATTGGTCATTTATAGATCTTCTTTGGTAAAATGTCTGTTCAAATCCTTCACTCATTTTTTTAATTATCTTTTTTATTATTAAATGAAAAGTTCTTTACATAGTCTAGATACAGGTTCTTTATCAGTTACGTAATTCATAAATATTTTCTCCCATTCTGTCTGTTGTCTTTTCACTTTCTTGATTACGGCTTTATCACAGAAAAGTTTTTAATTTCGATGAAATCTAACTTATCTATCTTTTCACTGGTGCTTATGGGTTTGCTATTATATCTAAGAAACCACTGACTAATCTAAGGTTATGACAATTTACACCTATGTTTTCTTCTAAGAGTGTTACATGTTTAGCTCTTACATTTAAGTATTTGATACATTGTGAAGTAGTTTTTGTATATGGTGGGAGGTAAGGGTCAAAATTCATTCTTTTACATATGTATATCCAGCTGTCTAAACACCATTTGTTAAAAAGACTACTCTTTCCCCACTGAACTGTCTTGGCACCCTTGTCAAAAATCAACTGACTGTAAATGAAAGGATTTATTTATGGACTCTCGATTCTATTCCATTCTATGTCTATCCTTAAGCCAGTATCACGCTGCCTTGATTACTATAGCTTTGCAGTAAGTTTTGAAATCAGGAAGTGAGATTCCTCTAAGATCATTCTTTTTCAAGGTTGTTTTGGCTATTCTGAGGCTCTTAAATTACCTTATGAATTTTAGGATTAGCCTATCAATTTCTGCAAAGAATCCAGCTGAACTTCTCATGAGAACTGCATTTAATCTTTAGATCAATTTGGAAACTACTGCCATCTTAACAATATTGTCTTTTGACTCATGAACATGGTATGTGTTTCCATTTATTTAGATCTTATTTAATAATCTTTCAACAGTATAGCTTTCAGAGTGTAAGATTTGCATTTCATTTGTTAAATTTATTCCAGGATATTTTATTCTTTTTGAGGCTATTATAAAAGAAATTGTTTTACCTAATTTTATTTACAAATTGATCATAGCTAGTGTATAGAAATACAATTGATTTTTTTGTATGCTAATCTTGTATCCTACAACCTTGCTGAACTTGCTTGTAAGTTCTAATAATTTTTTAGTGGGTTCCTTAGAATTTTCTACATATAAGATCATGTTATCTACAAACAGAGATCATCTTATTTCTTCTTTTCCAATGTGGATCCTTTTAATTTTAATTTTTGGCTAGCAGTACAATGTTTAATAGAGATGGCAAGAAAAGACATCCTTGTGTTGTTCTTGATCTATGGGGGATGTCCTCTGATTTTTGCTTTGACTCCTACCAACCCCTCATGAAGAGAGTCATCACTAGATTAATAAATTAGAGCCTGGCCTAATATAGTAATTTCTCCTCATCATTAAAAGTTCCATAAGATGATGGTGAAAACAGAAATTGGTAAAACCCTTTAAAGGAAAGCTTAGCAAAATCTGTCTTATGAATGCATAGTCCTTTTGTCCCAGCAATTCTACCACTAGAAAGATATACTAAAGATATAACATCTCCTACTCAGGCAAAATGATGTATGTACAAGTTTTTTAAAGACAGCACTGTCTGTAATAACAACTGTCTAACAATGGGGGATGGCTAAATGAGGAATAGGGCATTCACACAATGGAATGCTATGTAGCTGACAAAAGAATGTGGAAGTTTTTTATGCATTGACATGGAACGATCTCCAAAATACATTAAGTGAAATAAGATGCAGAAGACTATGAATTACCATTTGTATAAGAAAATGGCAAAAAAAAAAAAAATACAGGCAAAAAAAGGAGTTGCTTATACATGCATAAAATATCTTTGGAAGAATACATTAGAAACTGGTCATATCAGTTGCCTATGGGGAAGGCACCTTGGTTGCTGGAGGATAAAAGTAAGAGAAAGACATTTACTGTAAACCTTTATAAACTTTTGCAATTTTGAACCAAGTGAATACATTACCTATTCAGAAAACTAAGCTTAAAAAAAATAAGTAATAAAGTCACATACCATAAAAGCCAGAAATAAACAGCAAATAACAGAACAGTCCATGAAGGACTGAAAAGAAATGGTGCATGGTGGTTTCAAGAGTCTTGACGTTGCCAAAACCAAGGTTCTTTTTCTGCATCTGATGCAAACTAGAAACTTGAAGACATAAGTTGCCTAACTTTTGTGGACTCAATTTCTTTGCCTAAAAATCCAGGAATCAGAATAGTTAACTTTACAGTCTATACAGCTGATTGAAGTCAACTTTTTCTGGGGCCAACCCTACACTAGAACTTTTACATGCATTTAAATCTCACAGCCACCCTATAAAAACGAAGGGGGGCTAGGGAAGGAACAGGAGGGGATGGGGGGATTGGGGAAGGATAGCATTAGGAGAAATACCTAATGTAGATGATGGGGCAATGGATGCAGCAAACCACCACCATGGCAAGTGTATACCTATGTAATAAATCTGCATGATCCACACAAGTACCTCAGAACTTAAAGTATAATAAATAAAGAGGAAATTTGGACATACACACACACACACACACACACACGAAAGATCATATGAAGATACAGAGAGGGACAGCCATCTATAAGCCAGGAGAGAAGGAAGAAATGAATCCTAACAACACCTGATCTCAGACACCTAGCCTGCAGAATTATGAGAAAATAAATGTCTGTTATCTAAGTCCCTCAGTCTAGGAACTGTTATGACAGCCGTAGCAAACTAACACACAGGTCTCAAGGAGATATTTGTATACACATGTCCATAGCAGCATTATTCACAATTGCTGAAAGATGGAAGCAACCCAAGTGACCACTGACAGATAAATAGGTACACAAAATGTGCTATATACAGACATTACAGACAATATACAGACGATATACAGATGATAGAAGATTATTCAGCCTTAAAAAGAAAGGGAATTCTGACACATGCTACAACATGGATGAACCTTGGAGATATTATGCTAAGTAAAATAAGCCAGTCACAAAAAGACAAATACTGTATGATTCCACTTAAACAAGGTACCTGGAGTAGTCAAATTCATGCAGACAGAAAATAAAGTGATGGCTGCCAGGGGCTGGAGGAGGGGGGAAAATGGGGAGTTAATGTTTAATGAGTGTGGATTTTCGGTTTCATAAAATGAAAAGAGTTCAGGAGACAGGTCATATCAATGTGGCTGTACTTAATGCCACTGAATTATACTGCAGTGATTAAGATGGTAATTCTATATTGCGTGTATTTTACCACAATTTAAACACTTCTAAAAAGGAAAAAAATAAACTATTATTCTTTCATTTTACAGGTTCAGAAACTAAGGTTTAAATGCTAACATTCTTTTCTCCAGTTTAACAATCAGTATTCCCATCCAGGTAGGAATTCAAAACCAAGCTAGAAGTACTACTTTCCCATCCTACCATTAAAGTTTTCCATTTTGAATAATTTTTAAACTATTTTTAATTCCTTTTTTTTTAATTACCTCCGAATTCAGGTTGTTTTCAGATGATTTTGCTTTCCCAATAAGCATTGTTTGTTTAGCTACCCTGGAGGTGTACATTTTCCTTAGAAGGTTACTCAAGTCATTCACATGCCTCTCAATCTCCATATTCCTGATGGCACTACAGCCTCTTGTTTCAGGATCCAAAAAGAGGAAGAATGAAATGGACATTTTCCAATACACCCAGCGGCTCTAATGACAGATGCCAAGACAGTTTCCTCCTTGTATGCCAAAGGCTACATTCTCTGCAGTTAAACACATTACTACTTCTCCCCAATTGTCTCAATTGCCAAATGCTGTTGGACCAGAAGCTTTGCTCTCTGAAAAGCTGAAACCAGTCCCCAGGGTAAGACTATGTGGAGAGTCCTGTTCTCCATGCTTGCCAAGTGGCAAACAGGTTAGAGCTGGTGAGAAGAACGGAATGTCCTGTAAAAAAAAGAGGAGGGACACAGAGGTAGCCATGAGCAATAAGGGTTGCTGCCATGGTGTTTCACGTGCTGAGGAATGAAAGTGAAGGAACATGAAGGAGCTCAGGGTAGTGATGCAAAATGCTAGGAAATTATGCTATGTTAGAATGTTCAACTCTCCAGAATATAAGCCCCTGAATAGCTGGAAGATTTTTTTAAATATACTTTTTGCTTAAATTTTATTAACAAATAAAAAAAATTCAACCTGGGAATATCAGATTAATTTTCCGAATCCCCTTATACTGGGAAAGAGCCTATAGCTAAGTGACTCTGCAGCCAGAGTTGGGAGGCCCAGGTGGATGGATCACTTCAGTTCAGGAGTTCGAGACCAGCCTGGCCAACATGGTGAAACCCAGTGTCTACTAAAAATACAAAAATTAGCCAGGCGTGGTGGCATATGCCTGTAATCCCAGCTATTCCAGAGGCTGTGGCAGGAGAATCACTTGAACCAGGAGGCAAAGGTTGCAGTGAGCTGAGATCATGCCACTACACTCCAGCCTGGGTGACAGAGCAAGACTCAATGAAAGAAGGAAAGAAAGGAAGGAAGGAAGGAAGGAAGGAAGGAAGGAAGGAAGGAAGGAAGGAAGGAAGGGAGAAAGAGAGAAAGGGGAGAGAGGGAGAGAGAGAGAGAGAGAGAGAGAGAGAAAACAGAAAGGAAAGAAAGAAAGAAAAGGTACATATCCTGAGCTCAGCTCCCCAAATATTCTCATGGTAAGGCAAAATCAGTTATATAAGCCTCCAAGTCATTGTTCAAATTCTGTGGTATTACTGAAATTTTGTTACATTAAATACAGGTTGACTATACTTTATCTGAAATGCTTGGGACCAAAAGTGTTTTGAATTTTTTTTTTAATTTTTGAATATTTGTATATGCATAATGAGATAGTCTTGGGATGAAACCCAAGTCTAAACATAAAGTTTATTTATGTTTTACAGACACCCTTTTACATATAGCTTGAAGGTAATTTTATACAATATTTTAAATAATTTGCACATGAAACAAACTGTGCTAAGTACCCAAGTGTGGAGTTTTTCACTTGTAGCATCATGTCAGTGCTCAAAAAATTCCACATTTGGAGCTTTTTTATTAGGGATGCTTGACCTATACTGCTTGGAATAAGTAGGACACGAACTAAGGCTAAGAATTTTTTTTTATATAAAATAAATAGCTACAGCTATTATAGTCGTCTCTTTCATCGCAGAATGCATCCTGTTCTAGATATTCTGGCAGAAGCTGTGATCACCAGTCACACCACACTTCCTTCTGAGTGTTTACACAACCATATTATTTTTCAGTGAATTGAATAGTGTACGAGCACAGACTGAAACACAGCCACATCAGACCTAGAAAGAAAAATGGAGACACACACATCCAATCTGTATCTAAGCTCAAAAACCTGTCTAAAGTCTTCAACCACAGAACTTAAGAGAACTCACTCCTGTCCTAGCTCATGGCTGGCTCTGGCACAAGGAAGGCAAACGTCTTACCCAAGAAGCCACATAAGCTAACAGTCCCACCAAGAAGAGAACTGGAAGAGATCAACACACAGCACTTTCATTCACTCATCCTCTCTTCAAATATTTACTCAATACTTAGTATATGTTAGTTAGCACTGGGCACTACACACTATATCTTGAAAGTAAAACATGAATGAGAGCTAGCCCCCTACGCCTGCCCACCCCCATCTTCCCATATGTCTCTTCTGGAATGATTAAGTTACATAGTGATATCTCCAGAGGCTACAAGAAGCACACATATGCAATGGTAACTTCCTGCATGGCCTCAATGAGCTGCAGGAATGGGGAAACTAGAAAGCAAACTGGCCTCTTTGGTTGAATTCCCAGTCTTTGGAGAAGTTTGTCTATACGTCCTTCCAGGCTGCCTACCAAGTATAATTCAAACTATTCAAACTGGCATTTAAGCGCCTACCCTAGCTGTGCTGTCTTCTCTGTCCACTCCTAAGACATAACTATAAGACAGTCATATGGAAGTCCCTCTGTTTCCCTGAACACACCCAACCTTGGTCTGGACTCTATTTGGACCACACTAATCTTGCCACCTTTAATATCTTTACCTGTCCTCTCTCCCTGCAACACATGAACACTGCTCTCTTTATGAAGAGCTCTTTTTCCTGCATTTTTGTCCAATGCCCTCTTTCTACGAACTCATCCCTCATCTCCTATCTCCTTTCCTTCCCCTCCACCTACAAGACTAGAAAGATATCTGTGCATCTGCTGCTTTGCATAGTCATACCAGGCCCAAAGCAGGAACTTAACAGATGTCACATCTGCTAACTCTCCCAGTTGCATAATGAGTTGATATCCTCATTGTGCAGATGAGAAACTGAACTTTAGAATGGTCAAGTAAATAAACCAAAGTATTATAACTAGATAAGAGTGGGGCCGGTTGTGTCTTGTTCAAAGCTTGCATTTTCCTCATTAGACCCTTTGGAGTGTAGTGTGTGCATGGGGCACAATTTATGTAACACTCCTAATTTATCTACTCTCACCTCCCACTTCAATGCTCAATGTGGCTTTCCAATCCAGCAGAGGTTCCAACCAGTTTCCAAACAGGTGCAACTTGATAGCACCTCATCTTTGGCTGTACCAGATGCCTTCTATCTCTGGACTCCTGCCTTCAGAGTTCTCTGACACCTGAAGGAAGCTTCTGGGACAGCTGACATGCACAGCCTGGGAGCTAAAACATGTGGGGCAAGCTGTGATCAATGAACAATGATGGACAGGAGCCGATAACCCCATTAGTTATCTGGACTCACAGTGCTAAGATAAATTTCATAAGTCTCCTAGAAGATCTGATGGGATAGAACATCAGTCGTCCCTAGCATGACCACTGTACTGGCTTCCTTCCCTATTTCATCCCCCCCTTGTCCCTCCTACTCCTTGGGATCACACTGACAAATAAGTCTCTTGCAGGCAATTCTCTATTTCAAGCTCTGTATTCAGTTAGCAGATGGCAGAAATGTGGTCCAAAGCAGGAGAGGACTCAGCAGCAACAGACTGTGGTACAATCTGCCCTGTCACTCAAGCCGTGTAAATGAGCAGATCCAGTGGTGGTTAGTTGAATGCATGACTCCCCTGTGGACGTCAGCCAGAGCCTTCTTCTCAGACACCCAGTGCTGGCACAGTGGCCCCATGGATGGGATGGCTCAGGTGGAGGGATAAAGGCTGTACATGGGCGAGGCATTATGAGTTTTCTCTTAGCAATGACCTAGCTATTGCCACTGCTGAATGGTCCAACCAACTAATAACAGAGGGAGATGCCAATCTCTATAGCACCTTCAAGGATATCACCCAGGCCCTTGGGGAAAGGCTGATCATAACAGACCACTTCCACCCCAAAAAGGAGAGGAGAGACATAAATTCATGCTTGCGTGAATTGGCATGTACTCCAGTTTTGGGTTTGCTTTCTCTGCCTATAGGGCCTCTGCAAGTGCCACTATTTGAGAATATAAGAATGCCTAATCTACCAATGTAGTATCCCACTTAACATTGCTTCAGACCCAGGGATTGATATATGTCAAAGTAGGTGCAGCAATGAGTATGAGTAGGGACTCCATGAGTTTCCTCATATACCTCCTCATTCACAAGCATCCAATTTAACTGAAGACTGGACTGGCCTGTTAAAGGCTTGGTTAGGGGACTACCCTGAGAAACACAACTTGTGATTCCAATATCAACTCGATTCATGCCCCAGCCCCGGAATTTCTGCAAGGAAGCATGTTATGTTGTTGTTGTTGTTGTTGTTGTTGTTGTTGTTGTTGTTGTTGTTTAAGACAGAGTCTCACACTGTCGCCCAGGCTGGAGCGCAGTGGTGCAATCTCAGCTCAATGCAAGCTCCACCTCACAGGTTCAAGTGATTCTCCAGTAGCTGGGATTACAGGCCCATGCCATCACACCTGGCTAATTTATTTTTTTCTGTATTTTTAGTAGAGATGGGGTTTCATCATGTACCAGAATGGTCTCTATCTCCTGACCTCGTGATCTGCCTGCCTCAGTCTCCCAAAGTGCTGGGATTGCAAGCGTGAGCCACCATGCCCAGGCCCTGGTTGTTTTGTTTTGTTTTGTTTTGTTTTTGAGGGTTTTTTTTTAAGTGAAGAATGGTGTTAAAATCTGGGTACCAGGTGTTTTTATTGTTATCAGGTTATCATTTCTTCTTGGTCCTTTTAACAGTCAGAGCTAGGAAATATATGACTATATGTATACATATACATACATATATAAATGTCTTCACACATTTATAAATATACATATACATTCATCTGCACATAAACACACATATATGCATTCACTTGCATATTTTGTAAATCATGAATTCACACCAATATGCCAATTTCAATCCATCCCACAGGGCTCTTTCTGCCTTTTCTTATTTGCTCAATCTTATAATGCATCTAAAAAGAGTTTCAAGATTCCTTCATCCATACTACTGCATGGTTTTCATCTTAAGAGTGTTGAAACTTTGTCCCAAGCTACCCAGTAGGATTACACTCCACTTATTTGCAAGAAATGCATCACACACCCATGGCTGAACCAATCTCTGACAAAGGAAACAGGGAACCCTCATGATTGGTTTAGACCAATCATCTTCCCCCAGCCCCACCACCCCTGGGATCAGAGGCCAGGGCCCTCTCTCAATCACACCATCCCATGGAGGAGGGTGAGATACCTGGAGAGAATAAGGTTTCTCATAGGAAGAAGGAATGCAGGAGACAGAGCATGGATGTGGGAAAGGCAACCAACTATCTTCTATATTAACCTACAATCCAGAGTGGAATGGGCAACGTAAAACTTCTGAAATTATATATATAATGTTCTTTGTATGTACACATGTGAGAGGAGAAGATCCTCAGTAATCATTTTCTCAGAGGGCTCAACTAACTCAAGAAAAGTTTAGAATCATTTTCATTTTAAACAAACACAGATATCAATCTTAAATTGAACAAGAACAAGAGGTTTCTAGGAACTTAAACCCTAATTCAAAAAATATGAGTGTTTTCTCAATCTCATTTATTACACTCTGCTTCGAGAGCAGCAATCAGAAGGCTGCACAGCCTTTGTCAAAATACAAATGTTTGTCTCAATTTGAGTTCTCTTAGCTTGTTCCTAGAGCCTGACTTTTCAGGCTTCTAGGGCAATTAAGAGGCACTAAATCCTCAGCAAATTAGACATGCTGCCTTTTAAATTCTCATTCTTCTAAAGAAAAAAAGGGAATGAAGCAGAAGTCCCTGAAGGAATAAAGGAAACAGAAGTGCAAACTGCCATAAAGAAGAAGTGAATCCATGGCTTAGGAGCTAAAGAGCAAATGTCAAGGCAGCTTGTCAGTTTCAATGTGTTCTTGGGATTTCATCCCACTGGCCCCAGATGCAGCGTTCAGGGGCCTATAAGTATTACCACCATCTGGAACAGCTGTGGTAATAGAAAGAGATCAACTTGTCCAGAGCTTTAATCCTCTAGGGCTTCTTCAACAGTTTTATTTATCTGTCTGAAAAGACTTAGTACAAAGGCATCTACTGCAGCCATTACGCAGGGTAAGAAGGAGAGAGGGGCATTAAAAAGCATGTGCCTTTGGGTGTGGCTCTTACATTTTTGCCAGGCAGACAACTGCTGTGCAGGCAGAGATGAATGCATGGAATCTAGAAGATTTTACTCAGCCACCTCAGTCAAAAAGTGGCCCTATAAAACAATCATCCAAACAAAACACTTGTGAGAGTAAAAGAGGATACTATTAATGATTAAACTAAGACAAGAGCCCTGAAGCAGGACAGTCCCAGCCAACCTATGACATCCTAATCAATCAGTACTTTATAATACTCTCCTCTGCTCTGGTCTCTGTCATTCATTCAGCACTTTGTATATGCCCAACATTGTATTAGTAACATAGAGAATATGCAAAATTAATTAAAATAAAATAGCATACCATAAATGCCATAACACACCAAAACATGTAGCCCTTGCTCATATGGAGCCAGCTTTTCACACTAACATTACTCTGGCTGCCTTGAGCAATAGCCATTTGGCTAGCCTTAAAATTAAAATTAACTGATGTTTACTCTGAGCTAAGGCATTAGGAGCATTTATTTGCATGCTTTGGTTTTTAAATCTTTGATTCAGAATATGTCCAAGTGACTCATTAGTCTATTCTGGTCTTGAGCATTAAGCTGCATTCAGAAAGTCTTGCTTATAATCACACGTACCAGAGGAGAGGGAGGCTCTCCTAAGAAACCACTGGAACATCTGCCAGAGGTGGTAAAACCAAGCAGATCTCATCAACAACAATCAAAATAGATAGATTGAACCCAGAACATATTTTTACATTTTAAGTCAACTCCAAAGCCTCTCCTGGCTCAATAATCATTGATGCACACTAACTGCCATTCTCCAGTCCTCTTGGCTAAAAAACATTTCAAACATAGGACTCCAAATTTCTTGCACTCTTCAACACTGGAGGGGGAAAAAAGCAATTTTATCATGGATGCTTAAAGAAAAATTTACTTTTAAAAACATACCAGCTGGGCGCGGTAGCTCACGCCTGTAATCCCAGAACTTTGGGAGGCCAAGGTGGGCAGATCACCTGAGGTCAGGAGTTCGAGACCAACCTGACCAAGATGGAGAAACCCCTCTCTACTAAGAATTCAAAAAATTTGCCAGGTGTGGTGGCGCATGCCTATAATCCCAGCTACTCGGGAGGCTGAGGCAGAAGAATCGCTTGAACCTGGGAGGTGGAGATTGCAGTGAGCCGAGATGGCGCCATTGCACTCCAGCCTGGGCAACAAGAGCAAAACTCCATCTCAAAACAAAACAAAACAAAACAAAACAAAACAAAACATAGATTTCCTGAGTTCTTCAAAGAGAAGAAAATATTTATTATAAAATTTAGAAAATAAAGAAAGGTATAAGGAAGAAAGCCGAAATTGTCCAAATTCCACTACTCAGGCAAAACTGTTGTTAGTGTTTTGACATATTACTTTACAGCTATTTTTATACACAAACCTATAACTACATATGCTTACATAGATATAGAGTTTTCTCATAAAATTAAGACCATACTGTGTATATAATTTTTAATACCATTTTTATCCCTTAGCATTTTATTATGAACATTTTCTGCAGCAATTAATCCTATTTTTGTAAACTTATGTCAGTTGCAAATTATTCCACTCAAAATACAGTTAAATACTCACTTATTTTCAACAATTTCTTGAAAACTGTGACTTTAAGCAAAACAACATATAATGAAACCAATTTTACAATAGGCTAATTAATATAAGCAAGAATAAGTTTACTATGGCATATTTCTGATCACAAAAAAACACAAATTTCTAAATAAAGACCAAGACACATCTAATATTAAACACTGAAATGAAAGTGGGCTTTGCATACATTTAAGAAAGATGAATAGGCCAGGTGCATTGGCTCATGCTTGTAACTGCAGATCTTTGGGAGGCCAAGGTGTGTGGATCACTTGATTCCAGGAGTTCGAGACCAGCCTAGAATACACAGTGAAACCCCATCTCTACTAAAAATACAAAAAAATACATAAATTAGACGGGCACGTTGGCGTATGCCTGTGGTCCCAGCTACTTAGGAGGCAGAGGCAGGAGGGTTGCTTGAGCCCAGGAAGTGGAGGCTGCAGTGAGCCAAGACCATATCACTCTACCCCAGCCTGGAAAATAGTGTGATACACCATCTCAAAAAAAAAAAAAAAAAAAAAAAAGAAAGAAAAGAAAAATGAATAAAAACAAGTAAGATAATGATACTCCCAATTACTGCAGTTCAAAGTGGTCAGAGCTTATCCCAATAGCTCAGGATACTGAGCTGGGACCCAACCTGGACAGGATGCCATTCCATCTCAGGGTGCACCCACCCACACCCACACTCACACTCACTCAGATGGGGACAATGTAGACATGCCCACTCACCCACATGCATATCTTTGAGATGTAAGAGGAAACCTGAGTACCCAGAGAAAACCCATACAGACATGGGGAGAATGTGCAAACCATGCAGACCCCTGGTTTGAAACTGATTTTGTTTTCTCATCAACACTATAATAAAACAATGTTGAATGAAATGACATTATTCAAGGACCTAGTGTACTACAAATATTGCTTGTAAAGATGCATATTTATTTGTAATATATTATTATTAAAGCTTTTTTTTTAGATTCGGAGGTATATTCGCAGTCTTGTAACAGGGATTATATTGGTTAATGCTGAGATGAGTTCTCTTGAACTTATCAAGTAACCAAATGCAGAGCTAGCATGCATTTGTAGCATGTGTGAATACGTTTGGCTCTTTAAAAAGACCAAGTTGAAGAACAATATATTAAGTCACTCAGCTTTACAGGACTTGAAATCAACATGCTCAGAATAACCCAAGGCCTCTGAAATGGATAAAGAGATAAAAATTAGGTTGGTTTCAAACCACTTTCTCTAAAGGCTAATCAGAGAACAGAAGGAGATCTATGGGGAGAAAATTTGCTAGATATTGCAGCTTCTAGAAACAGATAGTAATTTTTAAATAATATGAAATCATTTATCTAAACATTTTAATACTTTCTACAAGTTTTACATTTTGTGTCAAGTACTGAAAATACAAGGAGGACTAAACTATAATCTTTTCTCTCAACGACTTTACAGCCTACAGAATAACACAGACATAAAGCTGACACTTTGTTGTGTTTTTTAACATATGAATTATTTATTTATGGAATTTTTTATTTGCCATTTTGGCTTTTTGTTTTCCTTTATTTTCTTTTATTCTATTATTTTAGATTCAGGGGTGCATATGCTGGTTTGTTACACAGGTGTGTTCCATAATGATGAGGTTTGACCTTCTAGTGTACCCATCACCCAAAGAGTGAATTGTGCCCATATAGGTAATATTTTTAATCCTTACCTGCTCTCCACCTTCCCCTTTTTTTGGAGTCTCCAGTGTCTATTATTTCCATCTTTATGTGCATTTGTACACACTGTTTAGCTCCAGCATATAAATGAGAACATGCAGTATTTTGTTTTCTGTTCCTGCGTTACTTCACTTAGGATAATGGCCTCCAGCTGCACCCATGTTGCTGCAAAAAGCATAATTTCATTCTTCTCTATGGCTGTATAGTATTACGTGGCATAGATATACCACATTTTCTTTATCCATCAACCTAAGCATTGATGAACGCTTAGGCCAATTTCATGACTTTGTAAAGCTGACCACTTTGAATGCTTGAGCCCACTGAAAGCTGGTGGTTGAAAGTGAGCAAAATATACTAAGTTGGTGAAGAGCAAAACAGCAGTTCTTTCCCACTTAATACATTCCATATTTTCCTGTCCTATTTTGGTAGTTTGAGATATATGTTCAATCAATCGGTTTACCTGCAATGAAGTTATTATACTGAAAAACATTTACTGAGCTCTTCCTATGTGCAGGCACTGTCCTAGGGGCTATGAATTTCATAATGAAAGCACCATGGCCTCCGCCCCGACAAACATAGTTTAGTAGATATTACAGATATACAACAAATAACTATATTAGGAGTAAAAGAAGTATACACAAAGCTGAGAGAACCTGAGTAACTAACCAGCCAGGCTTAGGGTGTGTTTCAAGGCTGGTTCCTGGAAAAGAAGTGTGTGTTGGGAGGTGGGGATGGGAGGCGGTAAAAGGCAAAGTGAAAAGAGGCAAGGTGTTCTGGTAAACGGCATGAGCAAACACACCATCAAAAGCAAAGAGGTGTGGTGTGTTCAGAGGGCTAGGCAGAATGTGTAACGAGGTACTGTCAAGTTCTAGGCAGAGAGCACCAGGAAATAAAAATGGAGGTAAGCAGGTAGTGCCATTGAGGAGCTTGAAGCAAGGTTGGTATGGTCACAGTTCTGTTAGATGATGCCCTGCTTCATACTTCATTGAAAAAATAAAAACCATGAGATAGCATCTCACTTATCTCCCATCACAATGTCACAAGGCATCCAAATCCTCCATCTTCCCTTCTATACACAAGGAGGCATGTCCCTCCCATCAAAAGCCAACCTCTCCACTGGCTCTGGATCCATCCACTCCTGTCCTAGGAAAGATTCCAGTGCTTCCTTGCAGGGCTTCCTCCCTCCCTTCTCTGACAGATGAAGCATCTATACTCCCTGGATGAAGGATTCCAGGGCCTCATCTTGGTGATGCTCTGAGTATCATCATTATGCTACTTTTGCCTGGTTTGTTCTTATTAGTAAGCATCATTTGTATTTGCCTTAAAAAATACTTCATTTCATTCCACATCCTCCTCCAGCCATAATCCAAGTTCTCTAAAGAGTTGTCTACACACTACATTCTTTCTACTTTATGGTTTTCTTTTTACGTCAGCGTCTCGCTCTGTCACCCAGGCTGGAGTGCAGTGGCATGATCTGGCTCACTGCAAAGTCTACCTCCTGGGCTCAAGGGATCCTCCCACCTTAGCCTCCTGAGTAGCTAGGCACACACCACGATGCCTGGCTAACTTTTTGGATTTTTTGTAGAGATCGGGTTTCACCATGTTGCCAAGGTTCGTCTTGAACTTCTGGACTCAAGTGATCCACCCACCTTGGCATCCCAAAGTGCTGGGATTACAGGCAGGAGCCACCGTGCCAGGCCCATTGTTTCTACTTTCTGACTTCCCCTTTCATTGCTCCACCGACAATGATATGGCTCCCCTTTGCCATTATATGTCCAAAAAAGCTCCTGTCAAGGTCATTAACCACCCCTATAGATACTTTATTTGACTCTACCTTTGTGGCAGGCAGAATGATATCCACTCCACTCTCAAAGCTGTCCATGCCCTACCTCCCCGATTCTAAGAATATGTTACCTTCCATGACAAAACTAACTTTGCAGATATGATTAAGGTTAATGATTGATCAGGATTACCTGGATATTTTGAGCAGGCTCAAAATAGTCCTTAAAAGTGGAAGAGGAAGGTAGAGGGGCTGGTTAGAGAGATGCAATGTGAGAACGTGACCGGCTTTGCAGGCTTTTAAGATGAAGGAAGAGGATAGAAGTCAAGGAATGCATGTGGCCTCTAGAACCTAGTGACAGTCCTCAACTGACAGCCAGCAAGAAAACAGGGATCTCATTTCTACAATTACAAGAAAATGGGCATCTATTCTCCCCTAGAGAATAGGTCCTGCACTCTCTACTGTAGACTACAAGGGCCTCTGTAACATGATTCTTGCCCATTTCTCTGATCCCATCACCTATGACATCTTTAATTGCTCTCTGTGCATTAATCACTCTCTTCTAGTGTTCAGTTCTTTGAAACCAATAAGCTCAATAAGCTCTTACACATCTTGGAGGCTTTGCACAAACTGTTTATCCTATCTAGATTGCTTATCCAACCTGCCTTTTGTTGTTGTTGTTGTTCTGTTTTGTTTCAGGCTTCTTGCAGCCTGAAACCATGATTTTTAGTTTCTGTCTGTAGTGATAAGTAGAAAAGAGGAATGAGGAAGGGGCTTTACTGGCCCAACCAGAAACAAAAACTAAGAACCCATAACTGTATTCTCTCTCGGACAGCCCTGGCTCCCTTCATTCCTCTTCTAGTTTCCTCACACCCTTTTGAATTCAGCTTCAATGTCATCATCAAGGAAAGCCCTTGTTCATCAACACTATGCAAAGTATACCTTCCCTTTCATCCTCCACCTCAAATCCTTATTTGTTGCCTTTGTAACACAACCCAGTTTTTAAACATATTAGTTATATGCTTGTGCACATGGTTTTACTGGCCTTCAGTAGTAGACACTAAATTTTGTAAGAGCAGAAACAGTGATTCCCTGGCTGTGTTATCCCCAGACCTGAAAAGAGTAATTGGCTCGTAAATGGTTGTTGGATTAGTCATTCTGGTGGCAGATGGAGAGTGGGTCAAATGGATGAGACTGGAGTCAGGAAAACTCATTGAGAGATTACAGCAGAGGCTCAAATGAGGGATGAGAAGGGCCTGGATTAGATTAGTGATCATAGAGATGGGGAGAAGGAACACTGAATTACACTGAAGGTCCTTCTAGGGAAACAGCAGGTAACAACTGAGAACACTATCACAGGAGAAGCAGTCTAGGAATGTGGGAAGGGATGTACTTGGGCTGAAACAGGGTATGGTTCAGGCAACATCCAGCTAAAGATATCCAAGGCCAGATGCAGTGGCTCATGCCTGTAATTCCAGCACTTTGGGATGCCAAGGTGGGTGGACCACTTGAGCAGCCTGGCCAACACAGCGAAACTTTGTCTCTACTGAAACTACAAAAAGTAGCTGGGCATGGTGACACATGCCTGTAATCCCAGACACTTGGGAGGGTGAGGCACAAGAATCGCTTGAAGCCAGGAGGTGGAGGTTGCAGTGAGATGAAATCACATGCCACTGGAAAAAGAAAGAAAGAAGGAAGGAAGGAAGAGAGAGAGAAAGAAAAGAAAGAAGGGAGGGAGGGAGGGTGGAAGGGAAGGAAGGAAGGAGGGAACGAAGGAAAGATGGAAGGAAGGAAAGAAGGAAGGAAGGAAGGGAAGAAGGAAGGAAGGGAGGGAGGGAGGGAAAGGGAAAGGAAATCCAGAAATCCAGAAAGAAGGAAAAAGAAAGAAAGAAAGGAAGGAAGGAACAGGAAGGAAGAAAGAGAAGAGAAAGAGAAAGAGAAAAGAAAAGAAAGAAAGAAAAAGAAAAAAGGAAGGAAGGAAGGAAGAAAGAGGCAGGGAGGAAGGGAGCGAGGCAAAGGAAATCCAGCAAACAACTGCTTACTCAAGTTTTAAGCTTCAAGGAAAGGACTGAATAAAAATTGAGATTTGGGAGTTACTGTTATACATAGATACACACACATTAACATTTTTATAGTATGGTAGTTCCACCAGGAT